>WOVY01006605.1:0-25085 GCA_013436015.1 Rhipicephalus annulatus
ATCCGGCTTGCTTTCGCCGAAATTTATCGGCAAAAAGGGGCCCGTCTTACGCATATATTTAGCTACCATTGCTGTGCTTACTTTAAAACAACTAAAGAAATGGGGACCAGGTAATCTTTGAGGAGCGATAAGGTGCATTAGTTGATAGCTTCCGGTGTTAATTTGTGTCATGTTAGATGAATCATTAACATTGTTTTTTTTACCCCCCTGTAGTGTGATCTTGCCGCTGTGTGTAGCTCCGCTGGCCAATTTCCAGCATTGTGCTTTGTGGGTTGGATTTCCCGCTCCAATGTAAGCTTAGGCTGTAATTTTTGTATGTTTTTTTCTTGCCCTATTTGTACAAGGCAATCGTGTGTTTATTTTGTGAAGGAAAGGCTTTTTTCGTATGTAAACGCGCTTGTGACATAAACGAAATTTGTATCAAGAGCTTCCATCAAGCTAACGCTGCCGGCTTGTTGTGAGTGCCACTGGCCGTCACGAAATGGCGACACGGTTTATGGCGGCGCCATAAAAAATCCTAACTGTCTTAAAATGCTCACCAGCTCTAATGATTCGTAGAACGATTGTACCGTATTGTAATAGATAGGTTTATACGTACAAACACATGCCAAAAACCCAGAAAACACGCTTTATGTGTGTTTATTTCCTTTTTCTCTAACATGTGGCCTCCACCCAGATTAAACGTATCTGCTAAAAATATGAACAACTAACCATAACGTGCCTTACCTACAATAAGCACTCACTTTATGTATTGAATTTCGCGAAAGGAGCAGTGTACGTAACACACATCAGTATGGTGATTACCTGGAAAGAGCATTTCTACTGTTCGAATGATGACTTTTAAAAGTTTTTTCAGGTTGCTTGAAGAACTAAATCTCTTCGTACTACCTGCAATTATAGCCACCAAAGAACTACCTAATACAGTGGGGTAGGTTTTCTGTGAAGGATTTCTGCAGGAGCTGTTTGTCTATAGCAACGAAGTAAGCACACAACAAGGAATGTGGAAAAGTGAATAAAGTTGCTCCCTGAGGGAGGTTGTTTGTCGCTTGGTGCAATCAGCAGTTGCTTGTTTGGCTTGACCACGCAAGACATCAATTTCTTCTTGTGCTTAATTTCCCCCATGCTCAATTCACAGCCTGTAGCCAATTCATCAAGCTCATCTTTCATCTATTATCCACCCCCAACCAGCTACTCGCTATTCCGTAGTGGTATCCTGTACTTGACTAACCAGTATAGGTAAGCACTATCACTATTCCAGTAAGAGTTCGTATCCAGTATCCAACAACTACAATATTCCGCTATTAAGGTGGATGGTTGCTTTACACTATATCCGCTATGTGACTTTTTCCAACTAGTGCGTCTTACTGCGTCTACTCTCTTAAAGCCACGTAATTGGGTGACAAAGGCAAGTTCGAAAACATTTCGCGTGCATAATTTCCTGCTGTTTAAAGCGTGCTATTCATTACATAAGAATGCAGGCATATGCGAAAGCTTCGCTAACAAAAGCCACTTTCAACTTTATCCATATACCTTTCAGTAATCTGCAATTATAAACTTTTCGATTAACATCATACAATAAAAAGTATGCGCTAAGTGGTTGCAGTTTACGAAACTATGGGGACAGACTATCGCTATCGCGTTCAACTATTGAAGGCAAAGCTGAATCCCCCCCCCCCCCCCCGATTTTTTCAATCGGTAGTTACCGAATGTTTTGGAAGTTCTAGTTGCATGCTATACACGAGATTCCGTCAGACAACTAATTTTATTTTTATCGCTTAGAAGTTTTCGAAATGTCCCTTTTTGTAGGTGCGGCTTTTTTTGTTTTTACTATTGTCAAATGATTGACTGGTTTCGAAAACGGTTTCATTACCATTCAATTGGGCTACTATTGAAATGGCTGAATTACTATTGGAATAGTATGCCTTATGTATTGGTATTCAGTTCAGAGTATTTTGGCATTGAATAAGTATTAGTTGCCGGTTTCTACAACGCGCGCCACCTCTACACTAAAACCACCGAAGAACAGCGCCTGGTTTAACGCACAGCAATGACGACCGTGGCGGGTTGTCGGACGGCTAGCACTAGTTAGGCATATACCACAAAAAAATATATCCCAGCAGCCAGCGTGTCAAATTCTAAATTTTTATTGTATACATTAAGCTTATAAAAAGATGAAACATCGAAATTTACGTCGACGCAGAGAGGAAGGTATACGGATTGCGGGCCGAGCTTATCAACCATCACGCTCTTATCCTCAGGCACACCGACACCACTAGCGCCATGACGTAGCAGCAGAAGGCACTATAGGCTCAGAATTTCCACTAGGTTCGGGCAAGCATATTAACTAGCCCGCTTCAATGTCCGACGCACGTCGACACCACCAGCCCCATGAGGCTGCAGCAGAACCCAGTGCCGGCTCCGAAGATATCACGTGGTTCGATCCAAGCATAATAGCTAGCACGCTTTCATCTCCGACGCACGTCGACACCACCAGCCCCATGAGGCAGCAGCAGAAGCCCTGCAGGCACAAAAGGTTGCATTGCAGTTCATATCGAGATGCTCGAGCGCTTGCTGCCCTCGCAAACATCGCTGCTTTTGACTGCCCCGGGCACGTCCTGCGTGTCGCACAACAATACACGCTCGCGCAAATTCGCAACAGCATGTAGTGGTTGCTCACCTGCCGAGCATTTTGTGTTTCGAAGTACTGTCCCTTCGCCTCTAATGAACGGCAACCGTGCATCGGGGGACTGTTGATGGCCACAGGTAGCACCCACCGGCAGAGCAGCCTTCCGGTGACTCTCGGCAGGACAGTGCAGGGTAGACTCTCGACGCTCTGCTTCGAGCATTCCCTGTCTCCTTCCTCGTTGCAGCATTTCTCAGACACGCCTTGTTGTAACACCGGAAGGTCCTGAAGTGATACACGACCTGCGCCTTATGAGGACGATTCCAGTTCGTATTGACTGCGTGCGATGCCACTTTACTGGGTTACCGTGTCCTACAACTGCAGTGTTGCTCGTCGTTGGCTAGCGAAATGTCAAATGAACGAACGAGAATGAACTTCGCGCGGACACGTCGGCTTGCGCTGCTTTCTCATCTTCTAACACGGTGTGCTGACTCTGAATAAAACACAAAAAATTGTCGTTAAATATAAATTTCTTTTTACAGACCTTTTCACTCTTATAATCTATCACTTTGAAAAGTTTCAAAACAAAACTTATTTATTGGTGGTTATTTATGTTGGCATAAGTAGTTACAGAACATACACTGCATTGCCTATAGTTTTGCAGAACTAAAAGAGTCGCTGAAAAAAAACATACGATACAAACCAATGCACTTTCTCGTTTTCTTATCTGAATGCCGCGCAGAAATTGTTACGGAGCACAATAAAACGTTTGTTCGTTACATTTTAGTATATATTGCGCTTGTGAGTAAGAGCGCGCAAATGAAAAACACGTTAGATTTGGTATTGATTATCTAGTTGCTTCTAGCTTCTAGCTAAAAAGGCCAAACAACCACATAGTTCCACCTCAACTGTTTTGGGGAGCTTGCGTCATCGCCTAATCTCCCATCAGTCGTTGACGCAAGCTCCTCCAAACAGTGCAGTTGAGACGAAACCCTTATTAATTCCAGGAAGCGAAAATACAGCATCCAAAGTTGACAATAGGAAAGACACCATGTCGTCGTACATTGTTACTTCGTGAAAAGGCGAACCTGCAAGTAGGGCGAGTACACGGTGATGAAAGAAGCCTCACGAGGAAGGGAGCCCGGGGATGGAACGACTCCATGGGCAGAAAATGCGAAAGTAAGTTAAGAGCGTCTTCTTAAACGGTAATCTTTCGTCAAAACTTCCCTAAGGATTGTCTAAGACGAAGGCGAATTCTCTTACTAAGTGACTTGTCACTCTATTCTGTGCAGCCTTCAAAAGGTATTTGAAAACGCTTCGATTTTCTCGCACGCATGCTTACAGATGAGAACCACATTGAAATTTTAAGGGTTCATGCAAAGTGACGAGTATCAATGTTTACTTCTTGTGGGAAGCCTTTTGCCGCTCAATGCTCTAGATTCATTCATTTATTTTCATTCATTTATTATACTGTTAGCCCAGAAGTGGGCCGTTACAGGGTGGAGGTACAAACAATTATTTGCGAAAAAGAAGTACCGTACAGGTCTCGAGATAATTTCTCGGTATTATTGTGAGCAGCAACTCGAAGTTATACATAACGAAAAATGGAACACACATGCAATGCAATACATACGCGCAGAACACCACATGACGCATTTGAGGCGGCACTTTTGCACCGCGCTTTAAGATTTGAAAGACAACTACTACAGTCTCATGCAACCAAAAAGTACACACGCACACCACAGTTATTCAGAAAATAAACATTTTAGATTCTGTTCAAATGATGTAAGCGAGGAACAACCAATTATAGACTCTGGCAGCATATTCCAATCTTCAATAGCACGTGGAAAGTAACTAAACTTAAAGCAATCGTTACGTGGGACTAGGGGTGGTATGTACATATTATGGCGATGTCTGGAGTGTTCTTGTGTGTTGACCTGGCAGCAATCTGAATAGTTTAGTTTTAAATGATTATGAATTAACTGGAAGAGGAATTTCAGACGCTCAATCCTCGTCCTAAGTTCAAGACTATCCAGTCCAGCTTTTTTACAAAGTTCAGTAGGTGAATGATGTCGGCGATATTTATTAAAAATAAATCTCGCACCAAGTCGCTGTATTTTCGCTATTTTATTGCAGTTTGTCTTTGTGTAAGGGTCCCAGACAATTTTAGAATATTCGATAATAGGTCTGACAAGGGTTTTGTAAGCAAGACACTTTATATCAGGTGGGGCGGTATAAAGATTACGTCTAAGGCTATACAGTGTCTTGGTAGCCCTGGAGCATACATTATCAATATGATTGTTCCACCGGAGGTCGGGCGTGAACCAGAACCCAAGATATTTATAGTTTTGTACACGCTTAAGGAAAGCATTGCCAATCTGGTAGTTGTAATCTAGAGGTGCTTTCTTTCTAGTTATAGTCATAAAGACTGTTTTTTCTGTGTTCAAACTCATTTGCCATTCTTCGCACCAATCCTTTATTCTTTGAAGATTGTTGTTTAGATTAACTTGGTCATGTTCAGTCTCGATTCTGCTATAAACAACACAGTCGTCGGCAAACAACCTTATCGGGACCGTAACCCGGTTTGGTAGGTCATTTATATATAACAAGAATAAAAGGGGACCCAGCACACTCCCCTGGGGAACTCCGGAAATAACTGCAACTGCTCTAGACTGATTATTTTTTATTTGAACAAACTGCTGACGGCAGCTGAGATAGGGTGAAAACCATTTTGTCAAGTTGTTATTTTGAAACGTTTTGTCAATTTTAAACAGGAGCTTTGAGTGGGAAACTTTATCAAATGCCTTTGTGAAATCCAAATATACCACATCAGTTTGACCACGCAAATTGATAGTTTTTGAAAGATCATGAACAAATTCGATTAACTGTGTAGTTGTAGATAAGCCTCGGCGGAAGCCATGCTGCTTCGAAAATAATAGATTGTGCGTATCAAGATAGGACACCAGGTGTTTGTTAATAATGTGCTCGAGTATCTTTGAACATGTACTGATAAGCGAAATAGGACGGTAGTTGCGCTCGTCCTGTGAGGAGCCACTTTTGTGAACAGGGGTAATTTCAGCCCGCTTCCACGCTAGTGGAAAAGAGCCACTGCGCAGGGACGACTGAAATATTTTTGTAAGGAAGCGAGCCGCCCATTCAGCGTATCTGTACAGAAATTCGTTAGGTATACCATCAGGGCCGGGGATTTTTCTTGTATTTATATTAAGTAAAATATTTAGGACATCCTCTTCGCTAATTACCACATCATCGATCGGCCGTTGCAATGATGACGTAGAAAACTCGGGCAAAATGCCATTATCATGAGTAAACAAAGAAGCAAAAAAAGAATTGAAATCATCAACACGTTGTTGAGTAATTTCAGGTGGCCTCGGGGAGCTTTCTGGGGTAGTTATAAAGCGCCAAAACCTTGAGGGGGCTTCCTTCAAGTATTTCGTCAATGTCACATTGAAAAACCGATCCCTGGATTGTTTGATCAGACGTTTCAGTTCTTGTCTCATTGAAGAAATGCAAGCTGTTCCTTCAGGGGTACAATTTTTTGCACAAGATTTTTGTTTCCGTTTGTTTTCTTTTTGTGTGAATGATTTCTCTGGTAATCCAGGGATTGGTTTTACAAATGCGTTTTCTAATCCTGGGTACATAGCTGTCTATGCACTTCCCTACAACAATTGAAAAGAAATGCCATAGCCTATCAGTGCTGCAGTCAGTGTTGTAAAGGACCTGAAATTCATCAAAGGACCTTTCAAGATAGTCCAAAATAGACACATCATCAGCCGCCATAAAATTCAATACAGTACTAAGTGTGGGTTTACCCAAGGTGTCTGGGGACAAAGCTAGGTGCGTTACTACCATTCTGTGGTCAGACAGGCCTTCTACAACTTCACAACGGCTGAGTAACGGCAACAGCTTTGGGGACACAAAAACCGAATCAAGGATAGATGACCTTGTAGTCCCTATTCGAGTAAATTCAGTGACACTTTGCGTTAGCCCGTAGCAGAATGCCAACTCCAGTAGTTGCTCAGCACTTGCAACCCGTTCCGATCCAGGAGACTGGGATAGCCAATTAATATCCGGAAGATTGAAGTCCCCTAATAATAATACGTTATCTTGGAGGCTAAAATTAGAATCCATAAAATTTCTTAGCTTTGCGATTATATCCAGGGAGGAATTCGGCGCTCTATAAATCCCTCCAATATACACAGTTCGCTCGCAGAACCCACACCTAATCCACAACATTTCTATGTCACAATTATCATCCAACACTGAAAACCTAATGTTCTCTTTAATAAGAAACGCAACACCACCACCTCTTCCTTGCCGGTCTTTTCTAACAATTATGTAACCAGGAGGTGTTACTTCGAAATCTGCTACATCCGTATGTAACCAAGTCTCTGTTACTACCATTATATCCGGTTCATGCTCCAGGATTGCGGCTTCAACTGCATCAGCTTTATTCAGCAAACTTCTGGCGTTTACATTAATAACCTAAACAGATGCTGTTGGTCTCGATTTGCGTCAGTCAGAGCTGGTGAGACCTGGGCTAGCATACCTGAATCGCTCTTTGGAAGCCTCATTCCAGCCATAGAGAACATTGTTTACTTTCAGTTTATCGATGATTAGTTTGACCTTTGCTCCCTTTGCTCTTTGATCCGCTGATGAAATCCATAGTTGTTTTCTGATTTCAACTACTCGTTTAGAGTAATCTTCGCTGATACTGAATTGTGTTCCCTTGAGGTTGCGGCAGTTTTTCAGTATTTTGGTTTTGTCCCTGAAGTCTCTTACTTTCAAGATGACCGGACGGCTTCTTTCAGGTATTTTCTTTCCTAGACGGTGAATTCTCTCAATGGAGCTACACTTTGAGCCAAGTAATTTGTCAAAAATATTGTCATTCACCTTACTTAAGAGTACTGCCTCATCCTCAGATTCTTCTTCTTCCACTCCGCGTACAATAAGGTTGTTGCGTCTAGAACGATTATCTAAGTCATCGATCTGCCTGGCAAGAGCCGTCAATTCACTGTCATGGCGACCAACACTTGATTCTATCATAGTAAGCCGGTTTTTGTGTTTCACTCAAGCCTTCAAGTTGTTTTTCAATAGTCTGGAGCTTAACATGCATGTCGGAAATGCTGGCATCCGTAGATGACTGTTTGGTCTGAATTTCATTAACTTTAGCTAGAAGTTTATTCTGGTTACTTAATATTTCCTCCAGCATTTTTTCAACCTTGGGCCCAGGATTTTCCTCTACGTCACCGGACAACTTCAGTAACAGGCTTACAACTGAAACACAGTCGTTTAAGCGACCAAGAACAGTGTGTGGACTCGGCAGCAGAATCAGGCAGGTACAGTTACTACGAAAACCATACTTTCGATCACCAACCTGCACAAGTAGAGGCACGTAAGGCGACATCGTCACGGCAGTGCTGCCGTGTCCACTGAAGGTCAAGACCATGGCCCTTGCTTTTATATGCTCCGGGCAGCTTGCTATCGGGGAGGCGGAGGACGTCATCGTGCTCCACGGGGGTGCGCAGTCAACGAAGTCAACGTGGCACAGTATCGTTGACGCCACTGGCGGTGATCTAGTTGCGCAGTGGTTGAGTTCCTTCGAGTGCTGGTGCGCATTCTTCATCGGGGTCCATTGGTAGTGTTGTCCAGCGATAACATGGGCTGCTGCTGCGTCCACGAAGAACCACGCCAAAACCTGCACAAGTAGAGGCACGTAAGGCGACATCGTCACGGCGGTGCTGCCGAGTCCACTATAACACCAATAAGATAACACCAATAAGAAATTGTGCGTGCGTTGCTAATGTTGGAGGATCTGCAGATATGCTACAGTTGCTTTTATTGCACCAAAGAGAAGAAACCTTTAAGCTGTTTTGTTTATTTTGCTCATTGAAGCTATAGTGCTGAAAATAGAGAAATGGAGACGGGTCCTCCTCCTCCGTCACTGTCTCTTTAACGCTACGGCGTCATTTAGCTGTTGCAATGTGTAAGCTACACAGGCCGAGATCGAGCAGTTTCACGTGGCTCATCGGTAGCCATGTACGAGGAGCAAAGACGTCACACGGCGAACAGGTGGCGCGCCTTAGAAGGCCTCGAAGCTCCTGGAGTTACGTGCTTCTAATTGGTTGGCGCTTGTTTTGTGTGGGCTCGCTGGCTTGTCCGGCCGTCTATACGTCCGTCTGTATAACTAACGTTTTGCATATCCTGGCATAGCCGAGCTAATCCATGCTGAGCTACTATTGCGCCTTTAAGAATAAGATACATTATCCTAAGAAGAGCTCATGCGATATTTACATATCAAGGATCCAATGTAAATGCACACCAGTGTTCAAAAAATTCCTGTTTTAAATAGGAAGCACTTCCTATCGAACTTCGGTGACTTTGGGCGCATCTATCTACCTATCTATCTCTATATCTATCTAGCCGGTTACATTTGGGTGCTCTCGTGGTCAACCCCTTAGCTTGGCGTGACCCGAAATTAGCATGGGTGGGCAAGATCGTTTGACGAATATGATGCACTGTTCAAGACATGAATAATGTCACAATCCCGTTGCTTATTTCGTCAAACACTTCCCGCCAGACAGAAGCACATACCCACGGGTGGGTATGTGTCGCTGGTACGCGGGTATGTGCAACGGGTGATTGACACTTAGCATCTACCCAGGAACAACGAGAACACACATGGGCAATTTTAATGCAAGAGTGCTAAAAAATACCCGACATAGGTATACGGTCGACCAGATTAATGCAAAGAATAAATGCCAAGGTCTCAGTTGGAATCGAACCCAAGCATTCTGCGTGGCAATGAAGCGTTTTGCCACAGCGCTACGCCAGGTCTCGGAACTACTTTTCAAATAGACGCTTTTCTTCGTGAAACGTCACTAGTGCTTGCAGTGCTGCCTATGCAATTTTAGAAATATTACATATGTACTCAGATGATACATCCGTCTCCTCAGGTTAACGTCAATTGTGGATACTTGCCTTGCGCCGTAGTTGATTTATATACCAGCGTCCAATGCCAGCATCTTCGTGACCATCAGCGCTTGAAATCAGCATCTGTTGCAGCTAATACGCATGTTCCAGTTGGCATCGTTGCGTAAGTGAAAACAACTGGATATATAAATATCTGCAACTGTTCACCATATTTCTGTGCGTGAAACTTTTGTACATATACTTGGCGCCAATTCATGACGTGTCGCTCATTAAAAAAAATTGCAACACGGTCATCTTACTTCCGCATGTTCGCATAATGTCGATTACCAGGTACATGAATGATATTTTTTTTCATTTCTTTTTCTTTTGTATTGATATTTCTGCGTTTCAGTCTCACAATACCTTTCTAGCTTTTTCGCCCTTTCGATTTTATTGCTGTTGCGTGGTTTTATTCCCCTCTCTCATTCTTGTCTGCATTTCTCTGTTTTCGCAATATCATCTCTGTTTCTCTTCCTATTCCAAGTTTGTCTGTCTACTCTTTTTCCATTCCACCTGACTATTTTCTCGTCTCTCTGTCTTTCTACTCGTGCTATCGCCCCCCAATGTTATTGCGTCTCACGCCGGACAAATTGGCGCACGTGCTCTGGAAGTGAAGCCCAAGGTGAAGAAGAAGGCGCGTGCCTGCTGATAATTATTATTCACAACTGACAGACTTCCTCTGACCTTCAGTGGCTTCGCTGTGAAAAACTTTTGTTTAAAAGGGTTTTTCAACCTGGAGGCTATTTCTTTTTGCCCTGACTTATACTCACGTGCTCCGCGTAATATATCGCCTTACAACGGAGAACGAAGCCGCGGCTACCAGAACACCTATGGCGGTAAGACCGTTACAAAGAAGTGGTTTTTCAAACTGCTTTCTTGGTCCATGCGATTGTCCTCTCCTCAATCTGAAACCAAACACGCACCTTACTCTGTTAGATTTCACTTCAAGGCGGGTTTTCCAACTAACGCTTATCCACTGAATATAGTTGACGCGGCAATGAAACTGTTTTAAGAAAGGCCGCAATCTCTATTTCGGCTTTTGTACGAGAGAGTCAATTGCGTTTCCCAGCGCACCAAATTAAGGGTGGACGAATATGCGAAAAGTTTGAATGAAGAATCTAAGCTGGTGCCAAACGAATGATGAACCTAAGCTGTTGCCAAACATCGCTTGAGATATACGAAGAGGAGAAGACGCTGTTAATGGCAAAACACACGCTATGATTGACAGATAATTAGTCATTTTCCTTTGTTACTTTTGACTATGAATTTCTTTCGGCGAAGTTCAATCGTAATGTGTATTGTGTTATGTATAGATCTCCAGGTGCGAGCACACTTAGCATTCTTTTATGGACGATTACCTAAGCCGGTGTAACGATAACCGTTTCACACTCATTATGGTAGGTGATATAAACATGGAGTTCTTGAAGACTTCAACACCGCGAGAAGATATATGTAGGATACTTGAATGCAATGCCTTTGAGAATATAATAAATTATTCTACTTATATTTCACTTGACTCAACTACACTGATGGACGCCTTTATAACTAATATTGAAAATACACATTTATCATCAGGTGTTGTAGACGTTCATTTTAGCGATTATATTACTTAAGCAAGTCATGTCAGCTGAAAGCGCCAATCGTCCATATTTTACTGTACGGGACGTAAATGCACACTGCTCCGAGAAATTTCGTAATGAAATATTGCTTATTGATTGGCCCCTTTACTGCTTATCGCTGACCCTGAAACTACATATGAATATCTTCATAAAAAGATTAAAGCTTCATATGAGAAATGTTTTACGTGAAGGTTCTTAAACCTAGCCGCAAGAGTAAAAAGTGCATTTACATTTCCATCAATAGATATCTGCCTAATAGCCTCCGTACAGTCATTTCGGCCAGGAACAGTATTAATACGCTTTCAAAGAATGTCATATTTTTGTGTAACATCAATGATAAATAAATTTTGCAAGTATACTCTTTTCTCTCGACGTGAAAGACTGTTAACTTTATTCCTTTGAACCTTGAATGCACGCAAGGTTTCTTCAGACCACGTTCAAATAAATATATGGAATAATAAATTTTTATGCCTATTT
Organism: Rhipicephalus annulatus; assembly: GCA_013436015.1. Taxonomy (NCBI): domain Eukaryota; kingdom Metazoa; phylum Arthropoda; class Arachnida; order Ixodida; family Ixodidae; genus Rhipicephalus; species Rhipicephalus annulatus. Next base: position 11,710 of record WOVY01006605.1, read on the forward strand.
CCTGTAAACACTGATTTACGACCCAGAACTTTTTACTATTGTGACTAGGTTTAAGAACCTTTACGTAATACATTTCTCATATGAAGCTTTAATCTTTTCGGGAAGATATTCATATGCAGTTTCAGGGTCCGCAATAAGCAGTAAAGGGGCCAATCAATAAGCGATATTTCATTACGAAATTTCTCTAAGCAGTGTGCATTCTTCATTCGAAATTTTCGCATATTCGCCCACCCCTAATTTCGTGCGCTCGGAAACGCAATTGACTCTCTAGTATAAAAGCCGAAATAGAGACCGCGGCCATTCTTAAAACAGTTTCATATCCACTTCAACTATTTTGTGTTGATAAGCGTTAGTTGGAAAACACGCCTTCAAGTGAAATTTCACAGATTGAGGTGCGCGTTTGTCTTGTTTCAGATTGAGGACAGGACAATCGCACGGACCGAGAGACCAATTCGAAGACCACTTTTGCCTAACCGTCTTAGAACCGCCATTGGTGTTCTGGTAGTCGCGGCTTCATTCTCCGTTGTAAGGCAACATATGAAGCGCAGCCCTTTAATATCGGTCACGGCTCTAAGAAATAGCCTCTCGGTTGAAAAACACTTTTCAATGAAAGTTTTTGACAGCGAAGACACTGAAGCTCAGAGGAAGTCTGTCAGTCGTGAATAATAATTATCAACAGGCACGCGCCCTCTTCTTCACTTTGGGCTTTGGTTCCAGAGCACGTGCGCCAATTTGTCTGGCGTGAGACCCAACAACATTGAGGGGGCAATAGCACAAGTAGAGAGAGAAAGAGAGAAAAACTAGAAAATAGCCAGGTGGAAAGGAAAAAAGTAGACACACAAAAATGAAATAGGAAGCGAAACAGAGATGATATTGCGAAAACAGAGAAATAGAGACAAGAATGAGAGAGGGTAATAATGCCACGCAAGAGCAATAAGATCGAAAGGGCGAAAAAGCTAGAAAAGTGTAGTGAGACTGAAACGCTGAAATATCAATACAAAAGAAAAAGAAATGAAAAAAATCATTCACGTACCTAGTAGTCGATGTTATGCGAAGCATGCGGAAATAAGATGACCGTGTTGCAATTTTTTTTATTGAGCGACGCGTCATGAATTGGCGCTAAGTACATGTACAAAAATTTCACGCACAGAAATATGGTGAACAGTTGCAGATGTTCATATATCCAGTTGCTTCCACTTACGATACGATGCCAACTGGACCATGCATATTATCTTCAACAGAAGCTCATATGAAACTCTGATGCTCACGAGGATGCTAGCATTGGACAATGGTACATAAATCAACTACGGCGAGAGGCAAATATCCACAATTGACGTTAACCCGAGGAGACGGATGTATCATTTGAGTACATATGTAATGTTTTTTTTTAATCGGGTAGGCAGCACTGCAACCATTATTGACGTTTTATGAAGTTCAGCGTCTATTTGAAAAGTAGTTCCGAGATCTGGCGTAGCTCTGTGGTAAAACGCTTCATTGCCACGCAGAATGCTTGGGTTCGATTCCAGCTGGGACCCTGGCATTTATACTTTGCATTATTCTGGTCGACCGTATACCTATGTCGGGTATTTCTTTGCACTATTGCATTAAAATTGCTCATGTGTGCTCTCGTTGTTTCTGGGTGGATGCTAAGTGTCCATCACCCGTTGCAATTACCCGCGTACCAACGGCACATACCCACCCGTGGGTATGTGCTACAGTCTGGCGGGAAGTGTTTGACGAAATAAGCGACGGAATTGTGACATTATTCATGTCTTGACCAGTGTCTCATATTCGACAAACAATCTTGCCCGCCCTTGCTTATTTTGATCTCGCCAAGTTAAGGAGGTGACCATGACAGCACCCAAATGTAAGCGGCTAGATAGATAGATAGATAGATAGATAGATAGATAGATAGATAGATAGATAGATAGATAGATAGATAGATAGATAGATAGATACATGGGCCCAAAGTCACTGAAGTTCGATAGGAAGTGCTTCCCATTTAAGACAGGAATTTCTTGGAACACTGGTGTGTATTCACATTGGATCCTTAGTATGTAAATATGGTATGAGCTCTTCTTAGGATAATGTATCTTATGCTTAAAGGCGCAATAGTAGCTCAGCATGGATTAGCTCGGCTATGCCAGGATATGCAAAACGTTAGTTATACAGACGGACGTATAGACGGCTGGACAAGCCAACGAACCCACACAAAACAAGCGCCAACACACTAGAGGCACGTCACTCCAGGAGCTTCAAGGCCTTCTCAGGCGCATCACCTGTTCGCCATGTGACGTATCTGCTCCTCGGACATGGCTCCCGATGAGCCACGTGAAACTGCTCGACCTCGGCCAGTGTAGCTTATACACTGCAACAGCTAATGGACGCCGTAGCGTGAAAGAGACAGCGACGGAGGAGGAGGACCCTGTTTTCGATTCCTCTATTTTCAGCGCTATAGCTCCAATGAACAAAATAAAGTAAACAGCTTAAAGGTTTGGTCTCTTGGGTGCGATAGAGGCAGCTGTAGCATATCTGCAGATTCTCCAACATTAACAACGCACGCACATTTTTATTGGTGTTATCTAGAGCATAGAGCTGCAAAAGACTTCTTGCAGGAAGTAACATTGACAAACGTCACTTTGAACGATCCCTTAAACTTTCAATGTGGTTCTCCTCTGTAAGCATGGGAGCAAGAAAATTGAAATATTTCTAAATACCTTTGAAGTCTACACCTTTTGAAATCTACACAGAAGAGAGTGACAAGTCAGTATGAAAATTCGCAGTCGTCTTAGACAATCCTTGGGGAAGTTTGGACGAAATATTATGGTTTAAGGAGACGCTCTTAACTAACTTTCTCATTTTCTGCCCAAAGCGTAGTTCCACCCCCCGGCTCCCTTCCTTCCTCGTGAGGCTTTTTCACCGTGTAGTCGCCCAACATCCGGGTTTGCCCTTTGTCAAAGTAAGAATAAATGACGACATGGTGTCTTTTTTATCGTCAACTATTGATGCTGTATTTTTTTACTCGTGAAGTGAATAAGGATTTCGTCTCAACTGCATTGTTTTGGGGAGCTCTCGTCAACAACTGATGGGAGATTAGGCGATGACGCAAGCTCCCCGAAACAGTTGAGGTGGAACTATGTGGTTGTTTCGCCTTGCTATGCAGCCTAAAATTTAGCTAGAAGCAACTAGATAATCAATACCAAATCTAACTTGTTTTCCATTGCGCGCTCTTACTCACAACCGCAATATACACTAAAATGTAACGGACAAACGTTCTATTGAGCTCCGTAACAGTTTATGGGCGGCATTCAGATAAGAAAACGAAAAAGTGCATTGTTTTTTTTTCGTATTTCCTATTTCAGTGCTTTTAGTTCTGTAAAGCTATAGGCTATGCAGTGTATGTTCTGTAATTACTTAATGCCAACATAAATAACCACCAATAAACAAGTTATTCTGACACTTTTCCAAAGTGTGGCAATATAGAAGTGAAAAAGGTCTGCAAAGAAAAAGAAATTTTTATACTCAATGACAATTTTGGTGTTTTATTCAGATCAAGCAAAACATGTTAGAAGATGAGAAAGAAGTGCAAGCCTACGTGTCCTCGCGCAGTGCATGCTCGTTCCTTCAGAACGCTCGAAAGGTTACGCAAGCGTAACAGCACGACATACCACTGCTATGGATGCATCGTTAGCAAAATATATAGCAGAGGCTGTAGAGATGGCAACGGAAAAGGCGATGGAGCGTCTTGCCAGCAGTATTATTGGAGTCGTGGCTGAACTGTTAACATCTCAGTTGACCCAAATCATTGCTTCAGTGTCTATGAAAAATCAGACTTCACAGGATTTCGAGGTTTCAAATTGTACCGGGACAGAAGGTCCGATAGCTCCTACACGATGCGCATCTCCTAAAGCAGGACCCTCCAATAAGATACTGCGGGCAGATCTAGAAACCTTATCAGATGACACTGATGAATTTACAGAAATGGATGCGGAATCTCATAATTTCTTGAAGCGCGCCAGATCTCCCCTATCGAAAAAGTCTTCACAGAAATCAAAATCTAAAAAGTTCCTGTCAAAGAAAGACGTTTTGGAGAACCTCTCCAAAAAAGACTTTTTGAAGAAAGATCTTTTGGATCAAGCAGTCTCTGCGGCGGGTTTATAGAGTCAAAATAGGCTCCTTAAAAGTATTACAGTGGAATTGTCGATCAATAGGGTCAGCTACCACAGATTTATTGTGTATTTCTTCGCAAATTTCCCCAGATATTATTACTTTACAAGAAACTTGGCTTACAAACGGACAAAAATTTTACCTAAAAAATTATCGCTTATTTCGTTTAGACAGACCTAGCAGAGGTGGTGGACTTGCCATTTTTATATCAACTAAATTTAGTCATAGAGCGAAGATTAACTACCTGTGCATGGATTCTAACTATGAAATTATGGTATTAGACATCACTCTCCCAGGCTGTTCCCCTTTTTCTTTTGTTAACGCATACTTTCCGGTAGGAGTACAGGACACAAGATGCTTAGATGCAATGTTAGCTTCCTGCAGGAAGGATGTAATATTAACTGGTGACTTTAATTCACACCACGTGTCTTGGGGTTTCAAGACTGATGTAAATGGAAGGCGCTTGTGGGAATGGACTGTTGATAATAACTTATCTTGTGTAAATTTCCACACTGTTACGTTTATTAGGAGACAATCAAAGTCGGCGATAGATCTGACCTTTTGCAGCTCCTCACTAAACATTTCGTCGTGGAAAACATTAGATTGCGCAACAAACAGTGATCACCTTCCTATTAGCTTTGATATTAACTTTCCCGGGATATTTCTAACTGGTAAAATTGGCTCGTTTGTAAATTATGAGCGTTTACAAAAAGACTTGAAGCCTACTTTGGTTCTTCGCAAGGACATGCAGGAAGACATTCGGGCTATGAGTCTGTGTGCGGTACTGAAAAGAGCAATAAAAAAGTCAACTTTTTCAATAACTTCAGGCACAGGCGGGTCGTTTAGCCCATGGTGGAACGCTGATTGTACGAGGGGGTATAGAAAACGAAAAGCGGCGTGGAAGCAACTTATCCACAACCAATGCCCAAAAAACTGGTGTGACTATAAATACGTGGCAGCAGATTTTAAACGCACAGTACGCAAAGCAAAAGATGACTATGACACTAACAAATTTAGCTATCTTTCAAAACCATACAACAGAAAGGCGCTTTTTAGATTTTTGCGTTCCAGAAAAATGATACCACCATCAGACAATAGTGATTCTTCAATTCTATCGCCTAGCGAACTCACTGAAATCTTAGAAAATGTTGCTAAAGGATTAGAAGAAAGATTCAGATCAACAATGCCAAGACACATAGTAAAGCCAATTGCAGGGGAGGAGTTCAACGAGGTGACATTAGCGGAACTAGCGGGTGTAGTGAGGCACTTACCTCCTACAGCACCTGGACCAGATGGAGTAACTTCAGCAATGATAAAAGTACTATATGACATTTCCCCACATGAACTCTGTAATATGGTTAATTACTCTTTGAAAACTTCTTGGATACCGGCGGATTGGAAACTTTCCAAAATAATTCCGATACTTAAAAAACAGGCGCTTGGGTATACACTTGACAATGTGAGGCCAATTTCTCTTACATCTAATTTGGTTAAACTAACTGAAAGAGTTTTGAATGCACGTGTAATAAAATACATTGAGGAGAAATCAATATTTAACCCCAGTCAAATTGGCTTTAAATCGGGATGCTCCATATGGTGTGCGCACGCGGATTTGGAGAGTCGTATACAGTTGTCTAGGCGTAGAAGAGAGTATTGTGCATTAGTTACTCTGGATTTGGCCAAGGCGTATGACAAAGTGGAGCATAAATTACTAATACAGCAGATGGAAAGGTCACACTCACCAAAATACATGACATCATGGGTAGCAGAGTTTTTAAAGGAGAGAGAGTTTTATTGTTTTCAAAGGGGTTGTTTTTCTAACAGATATCGACAATACCGTGGCGTACCACAAGGTGCAGTGCTCTCACCGGTGTTGTTTAACATCTTCCTCAGTTCTATTCCAACACATAGCGATATTCATTTATATGTTTATGCAGATGACATTGCTTTCTTTGCGACAAACAGTGATCTGCAATTACTTTATCAGACATTACAGAATTACCTAAACATGATAGAGGAATGGCTTCAAAAAATTGGAATGTCTCTAAATGTAAACAAAAGCGCGCTTCTAGCGTTCTCGTTCAGGGATCCTGTCAACATCTCCTTGATGTATGGCACAGAGCAGATTCCCCAGGTGGATTCACTTAAATACTTAGGCATCATATATAACAGCTCGTTAAATTGGAAAAGCCACATTGATCACATTGCGTCCAAAGCAACACGAGCCATGGGGTGGTTACGCAAGCTCAGCAACATAAAAAGGGGGTTGCGAAGAAATACATTGGTAATGGTCTATAAAATGTACATTCGTCCTATAATGGAATTCGGCTGTGTCTTATTTTCGGGCAGTGCGACATATAAAATGAGACCGCTAATACTATTAGAAAGGGAGGCTTTACGAGTGTGCCTTGGACTGCCCAAGTTTGTTGCTAACAATGTGCTATACATGGAAGCGCGTCTACCGTCATTGTTGAATAGATTCAAAATGCTTACTATCCAAACATTTTTAAAACTATACACTGTGCCCCAGAGAGCATCATTTTATGCTTTTATTAAAGAACCAAGTTTATTTTTTGAAACTTGGTGGTCACGATTCCACTGCCCACAGATCTTGTTCGTTCAAGCGCTGCTAGAACCACTGAACGTCAAAATCAAACATATTTTCACAACAAGAGACGTTAACTTAGGTCTTAAGATAGAATTTGAGAATATTTATCCCTCTAACGCAAAGCAAATGCCATTTCAATATTTAAATGATCGGCTGCAGGATTACTTGGCGCATGTGAACTTGAACAACATAATTGCAACCGATGCATCCGTATCAAATGAAAAGGCTGGGGCAGGTATCTTCTCACGTTCCCTGGACTGGTCCTTTTCGGTTAGACTCCCAGATTACACACCAATATTCATGGCAGAATTACTTGCTATTGTACTGGCACTACGGAAACTTCCTTTGGGCGAATCGGAAGCAGTCGTAATTACAGATTCTTTTTCAGTATGTGCTGCTCTGTCTTCAGGAGCCAACTTAACACTTATGCACATGTTTCGACAACTCATACCGACAAACGTGAAAAAACTGCAGCTCTTATGGGTACCAGGTCATCGTGGCATATATCTCAATGAGATGGCGGATGCACTAGCCACAGTATCTCTTAGCGGTCCCATTATCCCGGTTTTGCCTGATACGGCTTACGCGACAGCAATAAGGTTTAGAAACCTCTGTTTGCGTGAATACGACTGCTACTCATTGGATAAATATCGAGATTTCGCACATCTAAGATGCCGCTGGAATAGACAGTGGTGTGCAACACGGCACTTGGAAGTTACTTTTACAAGATTGCGTTGCAGAATTCCTCAACTGAATTATTATTTGCATAAAGTTGGTCTAAAGGCGTCACCTTTATGTCAGACTTGCGAAACAATGGAAACGATAGATCACTTCTTTTTGTTCTGTCGCCGGTATTCTCATCAGCGGAAAAGATACCTGAAAGCTCCACTTGAAAAATTGGGATTAGAATTAAATGTGGCAGTAATTTTGTCGTTTGGCAGCATTAAATTCGGTTATAGCCACAGGGACGTCTGCTCTGCGGTATTTCAATACATAATTGAAACAAAGCGATTGCCATGTTAATATGCCTATATATATATATATATATATATATATATACACATCACTTTAGACCCACCATTACCTCTGTCTCAAATCGCATCTGATGGCCTGCATCGTTCCCTGCTCAGATATACTCCTTTTTCGATTTTCGGCTTTTCTTTCTATATTTTTTTTTCAGCCCAAAATTACGTTTTCTTTGAAAAACCATTAGCCTTTTAGTTAAGATCCTGCCGCCCGGTTCTTGGCCGATCCCCCTTTGTGGGTGTGCGCCAGAGTGTCAAGGATCATCATCATCATCATCATCATCAACCTTCATTCGCCATTTCGCTAGCCTAGAACCAGCAACAGCTGCAGTTGAAGGACCCGGTCATCAAGTAAAGTGGCATCGGACGACGTCAATACGAGCTCGAATTTTCCTCAGAATGCGCAGATGGTTATCACCTCTGCACCCCCCGGTGTTACAAGGCGTCTCTGAGAAATGCTGCGACGAGGAAGGAGACGGGAATGCTCGAAGCAGAGCGTCGAGATTCTACCCTGCGCTGTCCTGCTCAGACTCACCGGAGGCTGCAGCTCTGCCGGTGGGTGCTACCTGTGGCCATCAACAGTCCCCGATGCACGGTTGCCGTTCATTCAAGGCGAAAGGGACAGTACTCGAAACACAAAGGCTGGGCAGGTGAGCAACCACTTTATGCTGTTGCGATATTGCGGGAGCGTGTATATTGTGCGACAGGCAAAACTTTGCCTGGGGCTGTCAAAGCATCGATGTTTTCGATGGCAGCAAGCGCTCGAGCATCTCGATATGAACTGCATGCAACCTTTTGTGCCTGCAGGGCCTTCTGCTGCTGCCTCATGGGGCTGGTGGTGTCCACATGCGTCGTAGATGGAAGCGGGCTAGCTATTAGGCTTGACCCGAACCTAGTGGAACATTCTGATTCTGCAGTGCCTTCTGCTGCCACTTCATGGCGCAGGTGGTGTCGGTGCGCCTCGAGGATGGGAGCGTGCTGGCTGACATGCTAGGCCCGCAATCCCTATACCTTCCTCGCTGCGTCGACGTAAATTTCGATGTTTCATCTTTTCATAGGCATAATGTATACAATAAAAAATTTATAATTCGACACGCTGAGTGCTGGGAATTATTTTTTAGATGCGGAAGCATCCTATACTCGCGCCTTGTAGTGCGCCGTCCGCGCCGTCCGCACCGCTTCTCGAACATTCGACAGCTGACGCGCGCGCATGCGCCGTCGCGCCGTCGCCCACCATCTGTGCCGCGCGCGCTTCTCCTTCGAGAACATTCGACAGCTGACAGCGCATGCGCCGTCGCGCCGTCGCCATCTGTGCCGCGCGCGCGCTTCTCCTTCGAGAACATTCAACAGCTGACAGTGCATGCGCCGTCGCCCTGTATATATACTCAAGGTCGGCGCTCGCTCGCTCAGTTGCCGCTCGTCGGTTGGTTTGTACGGCGCGTCGACGTCCAAGGTCGCGGTGAAATGAATTCCAACGAATCCACAAACACAATGATCGACGTCCCTTCGACCAGCGCCGTCCTTTCGCATACGTGTGTACGTGTTCACTCATTTAACACCCCCTCCTACAACCACGTTAACCAATTTAGCCATCGACCCAAGTAAGTCGCACTTTAACACCCCGTTAACCAATTATATGCTCCGCATCCTCCTCAGTGTTCCCCCGAGGGAAGCTGCAGGCAATTTTTCAAAGTATATGCCTACCTTTTGCCAGCCCTCCGACAACCCATCACGGTCGTCATTGCTGTGCGTTAAACCAGGCGCTGTTTTTCGGTGGTTTTAGTGTAGAGGTGCGCGCGCTGTAGAACCGAAACTAATACTTATCAAAGCCGAAAATACTCTGAACTGAACACCAATACATAAGGAATACTATTCGAATAGTAAGGCAACCAATTTAATACTAGCCCAATTGAATGGTAATGTAACCGTATTCGAAGCCACTCAATAATTTGACAATAGTAAAAACAAAAAAGCCGCACCTTCAAAAAGGGACATTTCGAATACTTTTAAGCAATAAAAATAAATTAATTTTCTGACGAAACCTCGTGTGTAGCATGCAACTACAGCTCCCGTAACATTTGGTAACTACCGATTGAAACATTGTGGGGGGGGGGGGGGGGCTTCAGCTTTGCCTCTAATAGTTGAACGCGATAGTGATAGTCTGTCCCCATAGTTCGTAAACTACAACCACTTAGCGCATAATTTTTAATGTGTGATGTCGTCATGCAGACACTGCGGAATCAGGGCGTAGATGAAGTATATATAAGCATTCTGGAAGAAATCTACAGGGGATCAACTGCTACCATAGTGCTTCATAAAGAAAGCAACAGAATACCAATCAGGAAGGGTGTAAGGTAGGGGGACACAATCTCCCCAATGCTATTTACCGCGTGCTTACAGGAGGTTTTCAGAAACCTAGAATGGGAACAGTTAGGGATAAGAGTTAATGGAGAATACCTTAGTAACCTGCGCTTCGCCGATGACATTGCATTGCTGAGTAACTCAGGGGACGAATTGCAACTCATGATTACGGAGTTAAACAAGGAGAGCAGAAAGGTGGGTCTTAAAATTAATCTTCAGAAAAGGAAAGTAATGTACAACAACCTCGGAAAGGAGCAGCGCTTCGAAATAGGTAATAGTGCACTTGAAGTTGCAAAAGACTATGTCTACTTAGGGCAGGTAATAACCGCAGAGCCTAACCACGAGATTGAAGTAACTAGAAGAATAAGAATGGGGTGGAGTACATTCGGCAAGCACTCTCAAATTATGACAGGTAGATTGCCACTATCCCTCAAGAGGAAAGTATATACGTTGAAGGTATCTTGCCGGTACTTAGCTACGGAGCAGAAACCTGGAGACTTACAAAGAGGGTTCAGCTTAAATTGAGGACGACGCAGCGAGCAATGGAAAGAAAAATGGTAGGTGTAACCTTAAGAAACAAGAAGAGAGCAGAGTGAATTAGGGGACAAACGGGGGTTAAGGATATCATATATAGTTGAAATAAAGAAGAGAAAATGGACATGGGCCGGGCATGTAGCGTGTAGACAGGATAACCGCTGGTCATTAAGGGTAACTAACTGGATTCCCAGAGAAGGGAAGCGGGTTACGGGGAGACAGAAGGTTAGGTGGGCTGACAAGATTAAGAAGTTAGCGGGTATATATTGGCAGCAGCAAGCACAGGACCGGGTTAACTGGCGGAACATGGGAAAGGCCTTTGTCCTGCAGTGGACGTAGTCAGGCTGATGATGATGATGATGATGATGATGATGATGATGATGTCAATCGAAAAGTTATATTGCAGATAACTGAAAGGTTATCGATAAAGTTCAAAGTGGCTTTTGTCAGCTAAGCTTTCGCATATGGCTGCATGCTATGTAATGAAGCTTTCGCAAAGGCTGCATTCTATGTAATGAATAGCATGCTTTGAACCGCAGGCAATTATGCACACGAAATCTTTTCGAACTTGCTTTGCACTCATTACGAGGCCTTAAAAAAGTGGACGCACTAACGCACTAGTTGGAAAAAGTCACATAGTGCATATATTTTAAAGCATCATCCACCTTAATAGTGCAATATTGTAGGGGTTGGATACTGGATACGAACTCATACTGGATAGCGGTAGTTGTTACGGATACTGGATATCGATACAGGATACCAATACTGAATAGCGATACTGGTTTGGGTGGATAGCAGTTGACAGATGAGCTTGATGAATTGGCTACAGGCAGTGAATTTACATGGGGGAAGTTAAACACGGGAAGAAAATTGCTGTCTTGTGTTGTCAAAACCAAACAAGCAATTGCTGATTGCACCAAGCGACAAACAACCTCGCTCAAGGAGTAACTTTCTTCACTTTTCTACATTTCCTGTTGCGTGCTTACTCCTTTGCCTAAGGACAAAACAGCTCCTGCAGAAAACCTTCTTCGAAAGCCTTCCCCACTGTACTACGGTACTTCTTTGGTGGATCTAATTGCAGGTAGTACGAAGAGATTTAGTTCTTCAAGAAACCTGAAAAAACATTTGAAAAAGTTTCTTTCGAACAGTAAAAATGCTTTTTCCAGGTAATCAACACACTGATGTGCGTTACGTACACTACTCCTTTCACGCAATTCAATACATACAGTGAGTGCTTATTGCAGGTAAGGCACGTTGTTGGGCTAGTTTGTTTATTGGGTGTAGCAGATACGTTTATTCTTGGTGGAGGCGACACGTTAGAATAAGGAAATAAACACACATTAAAGCGTGTTTTCTCCACTTTGGGCATGTGTTTGTACGTTTATAAACATATCTATCACAATATTGTACTATCGTTCAATAAATCACTAGAGCTGGTGAGATTTTTAGGGCTTGTTTATACATTGTTTTCGGGAACTGCCATAAACCGCGTCGCCATTTCGTGCTGGCCAGTGGCACTCACAAGAAGCCGACAGCGTTACCTTGATGGCAGCTCTGGAAATAAATCTAGTTAATGCGACAAACGCGTTACTTACGAAAAAAAGCCTTTCCTTCACAAAATAAACACACGATTTGCCTTGTACAAAAGGGCAAGAAGAAACATACAAAAACCACAGCCTAAACTAACATTACAGCGGGAAATCAGACCCACAAAGCACAATGCTGGAAATTGGCCAGCGGAGCTACACAGCCGGCAAGATCACGATACAGGGGGGGGGGGGGGGTAAAAACACAATGTTAATTATTGCAACACAATATGACCAATATTAACACCAGGAAATATCGATTAATGCACCTTCTTGCACCGCAATGATTACCTGTCCCCATTTATTTTAGTTGTGTTAAAGTAAGCACAGTGACGGTAGCTAAATATTGGCGTAAGACAAGCACCTTTTTGCCGATGAATTTGGGCGAAAACAAGCCGACTCTTTGCTTCCTCGTGGCAAACCTGCAGGTGGCGAGAGGTGGCGCCGTGGTGGATATGACGCCGGGGAATGAGGGGGAGGAAAAAACTGGTTGGTGGTTTTTACGACAGCTGGCAGCAGCAACAAACAAACCCTACAATTTCAGGCTTAACGGATTAATAACGATAGCCGTGTGGACTACAGATGATGCTCCCCCCCCCTCCTCATACCTGAAGGCAACCCTAATGCGTTACATGCGTAGAGTTCTACTTACAGCCATCTACCATTCTCAAAAAGACACGCTTCGGGCGTAGACTTGCGTCGTCGGCCAGTCTTTTCAGTGACAATAGGATTCGATTTGCTGAAATTCCCGTCTGCGGGCATCAGTCGATCTAGACGCAACGTGGTGAGCTCTCGATGTGCACAAACTGTCACGTCGATTTTTCATGCCGTATATAGCGGTAGTTGTTACCGACACTGGATATCAATACTGGATACCAATACTGGGTAACCATACTGGTTGTAGCGGATAGTGGTTGACGGATGAGTTGGCGAATGGGATACAGGCAGCGAATAAACATGGGGGAGTTGAGCACAGAAAGAAAATTGCTAAATTGTGTTGTCAAGTCAAACATGCAATAGCTGATCTGCACCAAGTCACAAACAACCTCGCTCAGGAGAGTAACTTTATTCACTTTTCTATATTTCTTGTCGTGT
>WOVY01006606.1:0-100487 GCA_013436015.1 Rhipicephalus annulatus
TTGCAAACTGGTATGGTATGTCATGATTGCATGCCAAACACAAGCGACGGACCCTAACATAAAAGCATGACATGCGTGTCATGTAACAACATGACTACATGCCACGCTCATGATGCGCTCGCGGCCGTTTCACTAGCGTCACATATACCAAATTCTGTAATACGGGACGTGAATGAATGACGAAGGCATGATACTGGTGCAAACATGATAATCAGGACATGCGTGTCATGTAACAACATGACTACATGCCACGCTCATGATGCGCTCCGCGGCCGTTTCGCTAGCGTCTCATGTACCAAATGTGGTATTACGGTACGTGAAATAGATGACGAAGGTATGATACTTGTGCAAACATGATACTCAGGACATGCGTGTCATGTAACAACATGACTACATGCCACGCTCATGATGCGCTCACGGCCGTTTCGCTAGCGTCTCATGTACCAATGTGGTATTACGGTTCGTGAATAGATGACGAAGGTATGATACTTGTGCAAACATGATACTCAGGACATGCGTGTCATGTAACAACATGACTACATGCCACGCTCATGATGCGCTCACGGCCGTTTCGCTAGCGTCTCATGTACCAAATGTGGTATTACGGTACGTGAATAGATGACGAAGGTATGATACTGGTGCAAACATGATACTCAGGACATGCGTGTCATGTAACAACATGACTACATGCCACGCTCATGATGCGCTCACGGCCGTTTCGCTAGCGTCTCATGTACCAAATGTGGTATTACGGTACGTGAATAGATGACGAAGGTATGATACTGGTGCAAACATGATACTCAGGACATGCGTGTCATGTAACAACATGACTACATGCCACGCTCATGATGCGCTCGCGGCCGTTTCGCTAGCGTCTCATGTACCAAATGTGGTATTACGGTACGTGAATAGATGACGAAGGTATGATACTGGTGCAAACATGATACTCAGGACATGCGTGTCATGTAACAACATGACTACATGCCACGCTCATGATGCGCTCGCGGCCGTTTCGCTAGCGTCTCATGTACCAAATGTGGTATTACGGTTCGTGAATAGATGACGAAGGTATGATACTTGTGCAAACATGATACTCAGGACATGCGTGTCATGTAACAACATGACTACATGCCACGCTCATGATGCGCTCACGGCCGTTTCGCTAGCGTCTCATGTACCAAATGTGGTATTACGGTACGTGAATAGATGACGAAGGTATGATACTGGTGCAAACATGATACTCAGGACATGCGTGTCATGTAACAACATGACTACATGCCACGCTCATGATGCGCTCGCGGCCGTTTCGCTAGCGTCTCATGTACCAAATGTGGTATTACGGTTCGTGAATAGATGACGAAGGTATGATACTTGTGCAAACATGATACTCAGGACATGCGTGTCATGTAACAACATGACTACATGCCACGCTCATGATGCGCTCACGGCCGTTTCGCTAGCGTCTCATGTACCAAATGTGGTATTACGGTTCGTGAATAGATGACGAAGGTATGATACTTGTGCAAACATGATACTCAGGACATGCGTGTCATGTAACAACATGACTACATGCCACGCTCATGATGCGCTCACGGCCGTTTCGCTAGCGTCTCATGTACCAAATGTGGTATTACGGTACGTGAATAGATGACGAAGGTATGATACTGGTGCAAACATGATACTCAGGACATGCGTGTCATGTAACAACATGACTACATGCCACGCTCATGATGCGCTCGCGGCCGTTTCGCTAGCGTCTCATGTACCAAATGTGGTATTACGGTACGTGAATAGATGACGAAGGTATGATACTGGTGCAAACATGATACTCAGGACATGCGTGTCATGTAACAACATGACTACATGCCACGCTCATGATGCGCTCACGGCCGTTTCGCTAGCGTCTCATGTACCAAATGTGGTATTACGGTACGTGAATAGATGACGAAGGTATGATACTGGTGCAAACATGATACTCAGGACATGCGTGTCATGTAACAACATGACTACATGCCACGCTCATGATGCGCCCGCGGCCGTTTCGCTAGCGTCTCATGTACCAAATGTGGTATTACGGTTCGTGAATAGATGACGAAGGTATGATACTTGTGCAAACATGATACTCAGGACATGCGTGTCATGTAACAACATGACTACATGCCACGCTCATGATGCGCTCACGGCCGTTTCGCTAGCGTCTCATGTACCAAATGTGGTATTACGGTACGTGAATAGATGACGAAGGTATGATACTGGTGCAAACATGATACTCAGGACATGCGTGTCATGTAACAACATGACTACATGCCACGCTCATGATGCGCTCACGGCCGTTTCGCTAGCGTCTCATGTACCAAATGTGGTATTACGGTACGTGAATAGATGACGAAGGTATGATACTGGTGCAAACATGATACTCAGGACATGCGTGTCATGTAACAACATGACTACATGCCACGCTCATGATGCGCTCGCGGCCGTTTCGCTAGCGTCTCATGTACCAAATGTGGTATTACGGTACGTGAATAGATGACGAAGGTATGATACTGGTGCAAACATGATACTCAGGACATGCGTGTCATGTAACAACATGACTACATGCCACGCTCATGATGCGCTCGCGACCGTTTCGCTAGCGTCTCATGTACCAAATGTGGTATTACGGTACGTGAATAGATGACGAAGGTATGATACTGGTGCAAACATGATACTCAGGACATGCGTGTCATGTAACAACATGACTACATGCCACGCTCATGATGCGCTCGCGGACGTTTCGCTAGCGTCTCATGTACCAAATGTGGTATTACGGTTCGTGAATAGATGACGAAGGTATGATACTTGTGCAAACATGATAATCAGGACATGCTTGTCATGTAACAACATGACTACATGCAACGCTCATGATGCGCCCGCGGCCGTTTCACTAGCGTCACATGTACCAAATGTGGTATTACGGTACGTGAATAGACGACGAAGGCATGATACTGGTGCAAACATGATAATCAGGACATGCGTGTCATGTAACAACATGACTACATGCCACGCTCATGATGCGCTCGCGGCCGTTTCGCTAGCGTCTCATGTACCAAATGTGGTATTACGGGACGTGAATGAATGACGAAGGCATGATACTGGTGCAAACATGATAATCAAAACATGCGTGTCATGTAACAACATGACTACATGCCACGCTCATGATGCGCTCGCGGCCGTTTCGCTAGCGTCTCATGTACCAAATGTGGTATTACGGTACGTGAATAGATGGCGAAGGTATGATACTGGTGCAAAGATGATAAAGATAAGATGCGTGTCATGTAACAATATGACTACCTATAGCTCAGCGGCAGAGCATCGGTCGCGTTATTCGAAGGTCGCGGGTTCGGATCCAGCCGGCGGGATGTCATCTTTTCGTCCACTTTTTTTTTCTTCACATTTACATTACAGTTACTTTTAACAACGTCCGCTATACTTTACCGAGCGTTATTTTTCGTTAGTTCTCATTAATATTGCGTATAACTCGTTGTCGTTCTCGGCTGCTGGCCCCTCGATGGTCATAACTTCATTTCTGATGTAGACGGATGTATAAACAGCTCAGCTACCAGCTACATCTATATCTTCTGCAGCAAAAAAAAACTCAGAAAAAAAGGAAAGAAAAAGGAATGAATGGTTTCTATAAAGTGAAAGCAAAGCAATCAAATAACAAACTGAAACAAATAGAGTGAAAAAAGCATAAAAACGGAAAGTTCTGCGTTTATTCCACCACAATAGGATAGTGGTTAATGGGGTCGACTAATGACCCGATGGTCACGGGATTTAACTTCGGCCACAGCGCTAGCACTTCGGTAGAGGCGGTGTGCTCGAAGCCAGCGTGTTCAGATTTAGGTGTCCATTAAGGATCCCGAGAAAGCCAAAATTTTCCGCAGTCATCCATCTCTAGTAATCATATCGCGGTTTTGAAACGTGGAATCCCAAGAATTATTACGAATCAATTAGCAAGCTTACACAATTACATTAAAGAATATGAGAAACGGACACAACTGCTTTTACCGTCACTTGGTATACAACAGGGGAGAGGGGGGCTATTCACGTGACGTCATCACGCGCCATTTTATTGTACAGCTCTCAGCTTCCAGCTGTTCTGAAGATAAGCAGATTAGGATAAGAAAGCGTGCCTTTTTCTGTGCTTCATGTACCACAATATTGCTCCCACTGTGACGTCAGTGAGTACTCCCTATAGACGCTTATACTCTAATAAACTTGGGGCCCCATACCTGTCAAGCATCCACCACCATACGGCACACCTGATCTACACCACATGTTATAGCTGTTTTTCGGTTGCTATCAGTATTTTTTTTTTTTTTGCCGAGGCTTCGTAAGCGATCGTTGCAGTTTGTGCCGGCGTACCTGAGGTAACAGCGGCAAGAGCCTTATCTCGCTGCGGCCCGTACAACACCGCGGGGCCGATAATTACCGCGCATAAATCAGTGAACGGAGGCGCAGCAGTATAGCAGCAGGCGAGCTGGCGTGTGCGTGTGTTCGTGTGAGTGCATCTGCTATAGCGAGCGCCGCGTTAAACCCATCAAACGAAGCTGGCGCTCAAGCGCGCGTTTCAATTAGGCCGTCTAATAACTTGTGAAACGAGCAGCCACCCCCGGCTCACACCACTGCCTGCCGCCAACCCTATTTCGAGCGATTGGGAGAGGGAAATGTGGAGAGGGGAAAGTCTGCCAATAGGAAAGGAGGAATGTGGGAGAGATCGTGGAACGCCGCTAGAGTGTTTCGGCATTCCACAGCATTCTCCAAGTATCGACATTTATATATATTTTTTTACTCTTTAAAAGTTCTTGTCTCATCGCTCGATCTACCTAAGGCCAAGGTGTATACAGCTTCAACACTGGTAGGATTTATTGGATCTTCACGCTTTTCTCTTTCTCACTACAACCATCGTTTTTTTTTATCTTTCGTAATCTAAATTACGAAAGACATTTTTTTTCTGAAGGAAATGAACTCCCGAAACAACTTCCAGCGAGGCAGAATAACAACATAACCAATACGGCGTACGTGAAGCTAATCGCGCAATCTTTTTTTTTTAATATAAAATCGTATATACACTTCTCGAGCCGGATCGTTTACGGTGCGCCCTCCATTGAACTCTAAAGTGGCGCGCTGGGGTTGATAAGCTTAGCGCACCGACACACCCCGTAGCATAAATGTATATGTACATACAAGGTTCGAAGCGCTTATATTGGCCATCGCAAATTGCCCGAGGCGTATAGGTGCCGTCAGCGATGAAAGACGCCGTAATGGAAGTTCGTACACGACTTTACGTTTTGAGCACGTAGGTTTTTTTTTTTTTTACTTCTTTCAACGTCTTCCCGCCAGCGAGCGACGATTATGAAAGACACTAATGAGGAATGCCGAGCGGGACTCACGTCACGATATGGTAAATTTTATGTCGAATAGATCAGAGTTGATTAGATTAAACGAGGTCCGTGTAGTGAGGTTAGCCCATAGTCCAAAATAATGGCGCCGAATTTTTCAAATCAATGAGGTTTAGGGACAGTGAAGGCAAAATGGACTTTAAACGGGTAGAAATAACCAGGAGGAGGCTAACTGATTGGTTGCTACAATCAAGGCGCGAGTGAAATTCAATGCGGGTGGCGTGAGCCGCCGCCCGATCTACAGGGCACCACCGTATCCATCCATCCATCCATCCATCCATCCATCCATCCATCCATCCATCCATCCATCCATCCATCCGTCCGTCCGTCCGTCCGTCCGTCCGTCCGCCCGTCTATCTATCCATCCATCCATCCGCCCATCCATCCGTCCATCCGTCCGTCCATCCGTCCATCCATCCATCCATTCATCCATCCGTCCGTCCGTCCGCCCGCCCGTCCGTCCGTCCGTCCGTCCATCCATCCATCCATCCGTCCATCCATCCACCCGTCCGTCCGTCCACCCGTCCGTCCGTCCGTCCATCCATCCATCCATCCATCCGTCCGTCCGTCCGTCCGTCCGTCCGTCCATCCGCCCGCCCGCCCGTCCGTCCGTCCGTCCGTCCATCCATCCATCCACCCATCCGTCCGTCCGTCCGTCCGTCCGTCCATCCATCCATCCATCCGTACGTACGTACGTACGTCCGTCCGTCCGTCCGTTCATACATACATACATACATACATACATACATACATACATACATACATACATACATACATACATACATACATACACACACACATACATACATACATACATACACATACATACATACATACATACATACATACATACATACATACATACATACATACATACATACATACATACATACATACATACATACATACATACATACATACATACACACACATACATACATACACACATACATACATACATACATACATACATACATACATACATACATACATACACACACATACATACATACATACATACATACATACATACATACATACATACATACATACATACATACATACATACATACATACATACATACATACATACATACACACACATACATACTACATACATACATACATACATACATACATACATACATACATACATACATACATACATACATACATACATACATACATACATACATACATACATACAAGATAGCTAATTGTTTCAGTTTCACTCGATGCTCGACCATGTATAGAAAAGGATAAAGAAATTATCCGAGAACGCAATGTCACACACCCTACAGCGCAAGGTGCAGTGTAATAAACGGAGACGATACCGTCAACGTGTGTTTCACGCTGAGTTAAAAAAAAACGGAAAAGTGTAAAGTGTTACGGTCTGAAAGATCCCGCGCGACCTTTTTTGTGACGTTGTGAGAAGACAAACACAGCTTGCACTGTGAGAGTACAGTTAGTGGAGAACGAAGTATATACGCTGCAGTCCTGAGCAATCGAGAAGTCGATGCAGCAGCAAATTCCAAAAGAAAGAAAGAAAGGAAGAAAGAAAGAAAGAAAGAAAAGAAAGAAAGAAGAAAGAAAGAAAGAAAGAAAGAAAGAAAGAAAGAAAGAAAGAAAGAAAGAAAGAAAGAGAGAGCAAACGAACGGCGAGCAACAAAAGCGTAAACTATAGGAACACGCTGTCCATACGCACGCGAGTCGTTCGTTTCTGCGTGTACGTGTACCACTTTTTTTTCCCTGGTGTTTTTCTTTTCTTTTTCTTTGCTGCGTCCGGCAGTTACACGACGGGGTCGTGTACATCAGAACGGGCCACGGAGGCTCCACGCGCGTCCAACCCCCAACTCGTTTGCATTTTATTGTCGCCAGTAAGGGCACGTTCCACGCATCCGTGCCTCGTAGTACAAGTCGTACGCGCGGACTTGACGCGCATGTCTCCGGGATCAAAACAAGAATGATAGAGATAATAATAGAGATAGATATATGGACGCCGAGGTCCGAGCCCATGCACGCAGCAGGAGGACAACGAGGGACACGCCTCTGTACAAGGGGACGTGGACGGGGCTTTTTTTCCTTCCGTTTTATGAGGGCATGACTCAATTAGAGAATGCGCTTTTGAGAAGAAAAAAATGAAGAAAAAAATCTATATACTGCACAAAACCGTGATACGTAATGGGTCTAATAACGTATTGTATGTGGCCTTTTTTTGTTCTTGTTGTGATTACACACGAGTAGGAAAGCTTATAAATTTCTCTGTTTTTTTTTATCTGTCATTATTTAGAAATAGTTTCCCTATCGAACCAGATACGAATGTTCGAAAGAAAACGTTTTTAGTATGCAGAACCAAACACGATATCTCTTGATATTTTCACGCGTAGAAAGAAACTGAGATCGTGTTGTTGTGATAGCACCCGTGCTAAGCAACTCCTCTGGCTGTGGGTCTGCTCTGCACTCTCATCAGAACCATACGGTGAATGCACATCTGTTTATTTTACCCCGGTACTGCATTTGTGCATCGCTGACTTCGCTATTCAGCACAAAAGTAACGTTAACTAAGATTAGCTGGAACATCTTATGTGAAGGTAGCGTGGGACATGTATCGTACGACGAAAACAAAAACAAAAAAAGAGCCGATGACTTTTTTAGATTATTTCACGTTCGTGAATTTCTTCGGAGCCAAGACGTCCGGTTAAGCGAGGATACTTCGTGTGTCAGAATTAATCGAACCCTCATCGCTTTTTGGACGCCTCGTGCAAAATTAAGGAAACGTGATGCCGAAGCAATAAACCGATCTGCCTGAATCTATAACGCGAATCGGCAATTGCACACAGAATCGAAGTACCTTCTTTTCTTTTTTTAATATTTGTGAACGGCAAGTTATTGAGTAGAGCTGAGTTGCTTTCGCCCCATATGTTCACTTTGGAGGTGTCACACAATCTTAATAAAAAACAACAGACCATGAAGCCAACTCTATTAAACGGATCCCGATTAAGGAGCCAGCTATATAGCCAGACAATAACACAAAAAAGGGTCTATAGCGTTCTGTCCATAAGTGTCACGCTACGCAGGACATAATTAGGAACGAAGGAAGGAATACGAGATGTTACGTGTAGTCTTTTTTAAACTGTATCAGAGTAACGTTTACTGTAGTTGTGTCTAAAGAAAGGTACACGAAAAAATCAGCCTTAAAGTCTTTTTTCAATTCACGAAGTGTTTTGTGCTTCTCTCCGTCATCCGCAACTTCGCATTCACAATGTCATTGCCTGTCGACAGAACTGTCAGCAGTTCCGGTGTTGATTTTTTGATTATTTGCGAGAAGATGACGCTATGTATGAACGAGAAGAAGAAGGTGTTTAATGAGAAGAAGGAGGAGAGGTCGGCCTTGAAAGCAGGTTTCTGGCCTGCTACTCGTCTCGGGGGTAAGGGGAAAAGGGAAAGAAAGGGGAGCGTATGATGAGGGGTGATTGTGGTATAGCACAATGAGTCACTGCACATAATGTCTCGTTCGGTGTAGTATATACACACAAAAGTCCCTACATTAGCAGATCCTCTAAAGACGGGAATCTAAACCTGTCTTGCATAGAAATGCGAGCTAGCAGGCCCCTTAAACTGGGTTGGGCGTGATCCCCACGTTCCCAAGCACCCAAACGTTTCTCTTTCGGAAAGGGTCGGCAGTTTATAGGTCATCTGTGAGGCGCTTAAGAGATTGTCTTTCAACTGCGTATAAAGCGTACCCACACAGGATGTGATTAATAGTTTCTGGCGTGTTACACAAGTTATAGTTAGGATTTTGCTGTTGTCCAATCATGCATAAGTATCGTCGCGTGTATGGCGCACCCACGCTGCGTATACTTTCAACAAACCAAACGAAGCGCAAACATTTTTAATATGCTTCTTACTCGCATCGATCCGCTTGCAATTCTTTAATGGCAACAAGCTAAACGGCAAGTCGTTCTCCTTCCGAGAGATGGCGTACGCTGCTCCCGAGAGCGAATATCCGGTTTTTTCGACGGACTGATAGCGTTGACGAATCACGACGCACCAATCAGGCGCCAACTTCGCTATGCACTCATCATACAAACGCACCACCCCATTTCAAAGTCTGTGCCTCCATCTACAGGCGGAAAACGCATCGGAAAACTACCGCGCCCGATATGACTGCGTTGGGCGCGACGTACACTCACTCCGGTTTACGGCTGTATACGCTCAACGAGCTCAATAACGTAGCCGTCGTATAGAACGCCCGTCAACGCAGCCCTCCGGATGGTTACTCGCCATCTCCTCATCTCCATAAAATTCTCTAAAAACGGGCCTCTTACAATGGTCACGCAGTGTGTAACATCTACAACGACCATCCCCACTTGGTCCCCGGAACGCCCATCTCCCGTTTACAAGCGTCACTGCGTTCGGTATACGTTGCACTGCGTGTCTGCGACGGTTGGCGCGTATACTGCCGCACAATGTTTGGGAAGCGAAAACTGTTTCCCTGCACTCCCGTTAAGAAAGGTCGATGTCCTGCACCTATCTATATATACGGAGTAACGTACTCGTTAAGGCGAAAACCTTAGATGTCTCATCAAACGCGAATACAAAACTATAATCGCGAGATGACGTCACCATATGACGTCACAGTTGGTACATTTTGCGACGTTACTGTGGCGTCACAACACGACATCATCGACAACGATTGCAGCGCCAGATATCTCTCTAGGTATTATTGTATGAAACTCTTATGTCCTACTACGATCGTGGCTATACACCGAGTCGTTCTGGTGGGCCGGGATCGCTGTTGCATCGAAAACGTTATTCGTTCAGAAAGAAGGGGACGCTATTCGCCGTGAGAATGTGAAACAAGATTACGAAGGAGTCGCACCGGCTCTGTTGCAGCGTTTCCACACCGCCACATTTAAACATATATGCTTAAATGTTGGCACTCAAATGACGCGTCTTTCTCTATATATACGTCCGTGTATCCCTCATTCCTGCAAGAAGAAAGGCTTAAGACGCCGGCCCTTAAAGGTAATGACGTAATTCTAATCCGATACGTTATTTACAGGGACGCCGCGAGAATGGTACTTCGTGAAACATTGACCACCGTAAAACAACGCACCGGCGGGCTTCGGTGGTCCGTCTGTCACGTCCGCTTGAGAATATGCACTGATCTATCACTTCGATCCACTCGTTTTCCAAAGGTAATCCAATAGGAAACTAATACGAAAGAAAAAAAATCTACGCGATATTTATTCTCTTTCGCTTTTCATCACAGGCGTAAGAGGTGAAAGAGGGGAAAGAGGAACGGCAAAAAAAAGAAAAAAATGAAACACTACGAGCAGCATCGGCAGTTGCAAAATGCGTGCACGAAAGCCTATACCGCACCGCGGAGGACGTCTGTCGGCATTGATGGAGAGGGGAGGGTAGCGAAAACAATTTTTCCGAGCATCGATCTATACAGCGTTGGCCGCGGACGTCAGTCGACGTATGCGGGCAAACTCTGAAACCGCTTTTCGCAGCCGGCTCTTTTCGCGTGCGCGTATACACCCGAGGTAGCCTCGAATGAAGCCGCGCACTTGTCGGCATGTATAGCCTCATCTATATATGAAAAAAAAGAAAAAAATAACAACAATAGGACATCGTGGTATGGGCTTCGAGGCATCGCGTATATAAACGAATCGAGACCGATACGTCTTGATCCAAAAGAAACGTTCCGCGCGGAGCGGCGACAGAGAATTGCCGGGCGGGCTGATATCGGCAGAAAAAGAAAAGAAAGACGCTACGTGTATGGGCAATCGAGTGACGAAAAACAGAAAGACGTTAGGAATTTCTCTTCTCTCTCTGTCTGTCTCACTTTCCACGCTACTTTTTTTCTCCGCTTACAATCCATCCTTCTATTTATCCTCACCACCTATCCCCTAACTGCCTCCCGCCACTTCTTCTCTCCCCCCCCCCCCCAACTGTTCTACGCACATGCTCCATTTTCGATATATATATATATATACACCATATACGTACGAACCAAACAATTGCAGCATTCCCGTCTTGTTCCTACACGAACGTCGAACGATTAGACCCGTCCTGTCCGGTCTGCCATTCGCATATACGCGGTAATCAAGAAGCCAAACGCAAGAAGCTATAGTGCCAGTGTATAAGACGTCGCCACCCGCTATGCACCGGCGTCGCCCGAGGGCTCCCGACAATATTGTCCTAACACGCCACTCGGTGGCGCTCCTTGCCCTTTCCCGACTCGAGGGTTCTGAGCTAAACGTCCGTCCAGTGCAAACGCAGAGCTTTTCTCCCTTTCTCAACTCCCCCATTTCCTTCTCCTTCCTCAAGCCACGATGGCGGTCCCGAATTGTTTCCCCGTCTATTTCCGTTCCGTGTTTCGGGCCAATTCGCGCACTGTTTGTTCCCGAACTATCGGTTCGACAACATGGGTTCCTTCCCGTCATCCCTTTCTTTTGTTTTCTACTTATTTCGTGTTGTTTACCTGTTGCATTACGTTCCAGCCCCCGTCCCCTCTTCTTTGTCCCCGTTACCAGCTGCAGCCAAAATAACGGTGCCAGAACCACGCACAGACATATTGTGTCTTGCCTGTATTCATCGTTTTCTGTTTCCATAACACTATACCGTCCGCCAGCCGACCCGATCGGCACTCGAGGCGATACAGACTCGCTCGAACGGGAACGTGATCGGAAAAAAATAAGAAGGAACGATCGAATGTCAGGTCTCGTTCAGTGTTTTTGTGCCATTAATGGGAACCAAGGACGCGTCTTCACCGAATGATACGATTGGACTATATGCTTATGCACTGCATCGAGTAGCGCTATACCTCCCATGTATACACCGCAGTGTCAGCCGCACCGATCTTGTACGTAATGCGACACCTAGCTTGCAACGTACAGTCGTGAACATTATGAAAGAGAACAATCAAACGATCATCAAGTGGCCATAACATCTAAAGATAGCAGCATAGGTGGCGGCAGGAATTTTCGCGTTGCAGCTGAGTGTGATGTAGCACCCACAAGAGTGTAGCTCGGGTAGAGTGCCGGGTGGACCACCGCCCCCCCTCCCCCCATTTGGCGCGGCATTTTATGGCACAAATTCGTTTCAAACAATAAATATTCAAGCGGAACGGCACCTCTTGCAAATCAATTCAATACAGCCATATTCTTATCGCTGATTGATTGATTGATTGATTGATTGATTGATTGATTGATTGATTGATTGATTGATTGATTGATATGAGGTTTAACGTCCCAAAACCACCATATGATTATGAGAGACGCCGTAGTGGCGCCATATTCTTATCGCGAGTGCTCGTTGCTTAAACACGACTTCTGTGAGACCAGGCAGGCCGTCTTCGTAAACAGGCAGGGCGTTTAAGAATCCTTCATGGTGGTCTAGTACGGCGATCGATTGCCGACCCGAAGGTCGCGGGATCGAATCTTGGGCCATGGCGGCCGCGTTTTTATTGGTGGTGAAAATGCTTGATGTGTGTGTGGTTTAATTTAGAGTGCGCGTTAAAGAACTCCAGGGGGTGACATTTGTGGAGCCCACCACCATGGTGTCTCTCATAATCATATTGACGTTTTGGGACGCTAAAACATTATTATTATTATTATTATTATTATTATTATTATTATTATTATTATTATTATTATTATTATTATTATTATTATTAGACCGTTTAAGACACGGACGCACGCTTGATATTTTGCGCTGTCAAGTTACACCTATTTTCAAACGCACTCACGAGCTGCCACGTATTAGAATCGGTGAAACAGGCTAAAGATAGAGCAGGGTACGTATTTCGGTACACCTCAAGTTTACTTCGGCCCTTCCCCCTCCACCTCCTGCACAGTACAAGATAGGCAAATGTATACATCTCAACTGCGCGCGTATCACTTGTCATCTGTGGGTAGCTAGACTCAGCCGCTTGTGTTTACGTTCTTGAAGCCCTCCCCCGAAGTGACAATATAGGTAGAGGGAAGACATCAGAGAACCTGCCATGCCAAAAGCGTGCTGCTGCTCCAGGCGGGTCACCCCTGTACAGCAGACATAAATATAGTATTAAGCAGCCGGACTTTCCTCTCCGTGATAGGAGCCCTCATTTGACCTCGCGTGGAAGTCGTTCATAATGCTCAATTACACCGAAAGCGCACTCGCGCACGACTCCAATGACCCGCTGGGCGAACGACCTCGCCAGGGGGCGTTGGCCACCTACTGCATTCAGAGCAACTGTACATGGTGTATACGTATAGGGAACATTACAGTTACTCTACCTGTATCCATAGCGAGGAGGGAGAGACATTCTCACAGCAGACTTTGGCGATACGGTGCTCACGAAAAAACGGGGCGCAGAGTCATGTCTCGTTATTATGGACGCCTTTGATGCGGACACACCACAGTACGGACGGAGTTTTCGACCAACGGCCTTCCTCAATGCAGCTGTGCCCGCCAAACCCGTAGTCCGCAGTCCGGAATACGAACGGCTACTCTAGGGACGAAGCACCCTGTCAACGTAGTTTGCTAGTGTGGTTACGATGATCGACTACTGATCCCAGGGCCGCAGGTTCGAATCCCAACCCCGGCGACCGCGTTTCAATGAAGAGTGGTGCTCGAGATCCGCGTACTTAGATTCACTGGCACGTCAAATAATACCAGACGGTCGAAATTTCCGGATCGCTCCTCTGTGACGTTCCCCAAACACACTGCCGTGGCTTTCGAATGTAAAGCCCGAACAATGATTATACCGTTTTCTTGAATGCCATTGTAACTGCACCGTTTCCTAGCATATGGAGGAGGAGAAAATTGTGACTTAATTTGAGGTCGCTCATGAGTCAGGCTGAAGCAGCCACCTCGCGTGTTCAGCCACATGCTCGAGAAGCAGTCGCTAAGTATAACGTAGGCGTATGTGTTTAATTTTAGTCCGTTTTCTTCCAACAGTGATCAGAAGCCTGCGATAGCGAGTGAGTGTAATAGAACAGACGATATCAATGCCTTTCTGTCTCTTCTTTCTCCACGTTCTTTCTAATGCGAAAGACATGAATGCCTCATTCACACACAAAAAATTTACCGGCGTATACCGTGGCGTCGTCTCGTGCGTGACTGATACAAAATGTCCTAGCACGATGACGTCACAGTATGACGCTATCTTGACGTCACAGAACGCCAAAATTTGTTACGTCATTGTGACTGATATGACGTCACCGGGTGACGTAATCACATGGCGTTGTAGATTGGTGAGATGTTGGTCGATCACTAAAGCAGCGCTAAACAAGGTATACGGTACATAAAGCTTTAGAAGGGTGGCGGGGCAAAACGAATAGATCGACTGAGAAGAAAAAAAAAGAAAAAAAAAACAACTTTCGCCTTCCCGTGAGGCAGCGTCGAGGCAAGCCCTTGACGTCCCCTCATGGAAGGCTTAGGCCCGGCCATCTAAACCTGCTGGTTCCTTATAATAAAGTACTCGGCTGCTGACCCGCAGGGCGCGGGTTCGAATGCCGGCTGCGGCGGCTGCATTTCCGATGGAGGCGGAAATGTTGTAGGCCCGTGTGCTCAGATTTGGGTGCACGTTAAAGAACCCGAGGTGGTCAAAATTTCCAGAGCCCTCCACTACGGCGTCTCTCATAATCATATAGTGGTTTTGGGACGTTAAACCTTACATATCATCAATCCTTATAATAAAATTTATTCCTCCTCCTCCTCCCATCACTTTGGGACCCTGTGATTTTTCTGTTGCCTGGCGCTGTTTCGATAAGCTGGATGGTTGTCACGGGTACCAATTAAGTTTCCCCGAATGAGATGTGGGCTCTCCGAGCATGAATTTGCGGTGACCCCGTTCTGCTCAGCAGGTGAGCTAAAAGGTGTAGCAGCGCACAGCTCTCGCATAGCGGAGAGGATAACTTTGCGAATAGTTTCCGTTTCTTTGGCGTATAGCAGCATACGATTCGCTTATACCAGGAGTTTTGGTATTTTTTGTATCTGGTGCCTGCAAATAAAAAATTAAATTGAATTGAATCTGCCGCGCTGATCCAGTAGTTTAATGCTTTCCTACTGGCCCGAAAGTTGCGGGGCCGAATCCCGGTTGCATTTCGATAAGGGACGGGGGGGGGGGGCAAACATTTAGAGGCCCGTGTGTTTTGATTTAGCAGCACATTAAAGTACTCCATTTGGTTGAAATCTCCTCTAAAGCGTCTCTCATACTTATATGGCGGTTTTGAGACGCAAAGCCTAGTGATACAGAACTGATACCCCTTTGCACAGCGAAAGTTATACCGCACGGTTGCGATGAAAGCCGGTATTAAATATCAGTTAAAGAAAACAGCCAACAACGCAGCCGTGAGTTTAAGGGCTAATTCAGCCGGCAACACCGGCAGGTCGTGGGACTAATCGAGCCACAGTAGATCAGATCTTTGCGCCACCGCGGTAGTCTAGTGGCTAAGGTACTCGGCTACTGACCCGCAGGCTGCGGGATCAAATCCCGGCTGCGGCAGCTGCATTTCCGATGGAGGCGGAAATGTTGTAGGCCCGTGTGCTCAGATTTGGGTACACGTTAAAGAACCCCAGGTGGTCGAAATCTCCGGAGCCCTCCACTATACGGCGTCTCTCATAATCATATGGTGGCTCTGGAACGTTAAACCTCACATGTCAATCGATCAATTAGATCAGATCTTTCGCGACAACGATATCTGGTTATAACGAAACTTCGGAGTAAAACGGAAGGTGTACGGTCCAACAGAAAACGTGGCGCATGCAGTAGTTATAACGGTTTCGGCTCATTGCAGCCTTCACGGGAAAAAGAGGGCGCCGCGCGTATGAACTGTAGGTCGCGATAGAAGACCGTGTATGGGAGTCACTTAAAAAATAAAACGCGCTCCGAGAGCCAAGAGCATACGCCATACAGGCGCGCGAGTGCATGGCACGAGCAGTCGTAGCGACCAAGAGCCCGCTCACGAATGCATACGTGTTTCAGCCTTTGAAATAATAATAACAAAGGCCGCCCGGCGG
Source organism: Rhipicephalus annulatus (assembly GCA_013436015.1). Lineage (NCBI taxonomy): Eukaryota > Metazoa > Arthropoda > Arachnida > Ixodida > Ixodidae > Rhipicephalus > Rhipicephalus annulatus. The sequence goes on from WOVY01006606.1 coordinate 16,461, forward strand.
CCGTCCGACGACCGGACGCTTCAAATTGACCGTAATTACCCGTTGGCCACGGAGGGAGGAACCGCCGCCCGTCCTCGTCAGTTTGGGTCTATATGCACGCTTGAGCTGCCAGAGTGATGGCAAAAGCAACAACCGCGCAAGGCACGCCAAGTGTAGACCGTGTATACGTATGCGCCGCACACGCACCTGTGATTTTTTTTTGTGTGTGTGTGTGTGTCTGCGCAGTACACCGGTGTATCCCTTTTCCTTCTTTCTATAGTTTCACGCATTGCAAGATAATTATATACCGGATCGGTTCGTTTCGTTTTGTACGTTTGCAACCGTTGCCCCCGAACGCGCCGCGCTCAATGCACGAATTAAAACTCGCTCCTATATACAAGGCAGGGTAGGCATTTTCGATAGCACGTGAGCTACGCCAGAAAGGGTACGAGATGCGTACGTATACGCGTCGCGTGGTCTGCGCCTTCACGTAATTGAGAGCATTCTCGTTGCGCAACGCAAGGGTGCGCGCGCCACTGGAAAACGAAACCCTTTCGCGAAAGACCGCACAACGAGGGCGCTGAACCGAGTAAAATGATGATGGGTGACGGGCCGTCCCGGCCATCACGACGAGGGAACGCTCGAATTCGTGCACGCCCGACGATGCGAGCACCTTCAGTTGTGCAAAGAGGTGTTTCCAGTATCGAAGTGTTGCGCGCGCGCTGAGCGTCCGATTTTTCCGCGTGTCTTTGTAAGCGTTTCTAATTGTCGCGTACTTGCGAGCTGCGCTTATCATTAAAACGCTTCATCAGACGGTGTCCTCGACAAACGAGGCGTGCGGTACGAAAGCTCGAGGGAACTCGTGCACGGTGAACAATAATACCACGGGTCCGAGGAATAATTGAGCCCAGGCGCTGAGCGTTTCCACTACAGAGCCATTGTAGTCGAGTACTCTACCAAATATACACTCTACTTAGGTATTCTACCACAGAGTCACTGTGGTCAAGCGTTGTATACAGAGCCAGTGTACAGTCAAGTATTCTCTTTCAGAGTCACAGTAGTCAAGTATTCCACCACGGAACCACTGTATGGTCAAGTGCCACACTAGTCGCATGTCGCGATCACGGAGCCACAATAGACAAGTACAATAGTAGTCAAGCATTCTACGAAACCACCACTGCAGTACAGCATTCTATAATAGAGCCGTACCACTCAAGTATTATAACACAGCGCCACAGTTGTCAGGTATTCTACGACAGAACCACTGATGTCAATTATTTTACAATAGAACTACAGTAGGTCAAGTATTGTACCAAACAGTCACTGTAGTCAAGTATTCTATAGCAAAGTCAATGTAGTCAACTATTGTACCACGAGCCACAGTAGTCAAGTATTCCACGCCAGAGCCACTGTAGTCAAGTATTCTACCGCTGATCAGCTAAAATATCGCAGTACCAGCATAAATCTACCACATACTGAAACTCCGAAAATTCCAGGCAATTCTTAAACTCTTAGTGTAGAAGACTTCCCACGACGCGGTGTATATCTACGTAGATCTCCTCCAGTTCGGGTCACTCTCGGCCACCGCGCGATATCACACCGGATGAGCTTCTGCTGCTGCTGCCATCTCAACCCTTTCATTGGCGCAGACAAATCGGTTCTATCGGCAATTTGTAACCGCATAGCGCACGAGAGCGCTTCGGAGATAACCCGCAACACGCGGTAGTGCTGCGCGATACGCCCGTTGCTTCATTATCAATTCCGTGGCGGCTCCTCATCCGTGCCATGTCCGGCCTGGTATCGAATAAAAAGAAGACAATCACGCTCGTATCGGGAAGATGGAAAGGGGGAAGAATGGGGAAAGGAAATTGGAGGTGTGTATGCGTCCCACGTGCATTATACCCCCGCGTATAACGTACAGAGGCGCGGTCGTTTTATTCGGGCGGCGGCCGCCACCGTTGGAGGAACAATTAAAACGCCCCGAACGATAAACGTGAAGGCCCTTCTTGTACTTGTCCTTCTTCTTCTTGTACCAAGACTATACCACGTACACGTACAAGCGAGCGAGGCAAAACGAAGGAACGCCCGACATGTACTGCACGTCTGGGTTGCGTCAGAGAGCCACCGCAAGCGAGCGGACGATATGCACAAACGCAAAGAAAGAATCGAGCTAGTAGAACAGCCCGGGCATTGGGGGCGACGTAGAAGGGCCTCACGTAATGCGAGCTATACGGAAGACGTATGCGGCGACGCGAAGGCATACGACCGCGGGCACGCCGGTTCCAATTTACGCGAGGCGTTGAGCTATAGGTGTTGCCTCGCTTCTTAACGACGCTTATAGGTCTGTAATACACGGTATTCTGAGGCTAAGCGGGATGTCGCAGGTTGGATTACCAGCCGAGGCGGCGGACTCACTTGGCCTACAAGGATGCGATCTGTGGTTTTCACGTCCCAAAACCGCCATGTGATCGTGAGAGACGCCGTAGTGGAGGACTCCGAAACTTTGAACATCTGGCGTTCTTTAACGTGCAGTGACACCGCACAGAACAAGGGCGTTCACAATTTTACCTCCATCGAAATGTCACCACCGCGACCGGAATCGAACACGCGACCTTTGGGTGGGCAGCGGAGCACCATTGCCACTGTTTCACCGAGGCGAGCAAGGGACGAAGAGAGAATAGCTCGTGCACTTACATAACGGTGCGCGAAAAGAAATGCCACCGTGGTTGAAAAAAAAAATAAACTCCGCGCACTGACTTTATGAGTGCATAGATGTCCACACTATAGTATACAACAGTCACGACCTATACCAGCCAACGACACTGCATGCAGAGGCGGCACCCAAAAACCCAAAGAATCGATCGCATACACCAGCACGGGCATTGAGTGCAACGGATAACCGCGGCGCACGTAATGTGGGCTACATTCCATGGAGAAGAGATGAAAAAAAAATCTTAATCCTCATTGCTAAGCGTCACGATTTTAGCCAAGTCTGAGATGCTAACGGGTCAACCAGTTTCGGAACTAACGGGTCAACCTAACGGAACTAACGGGTTGAGGAACTAACGGGTCAACCAGTTTCGAACATGCTATACATAATACAACTCACGGTCATTCAACCTGAGCCACTCATGTGTGAATTAGCGGTGATCAACAAAGCTTTGTGGCCATCATGCCTCCTCATCATGTTGCCGTGATCTATACAGGTATCGTCATACTTGTCGTGAATAGTATACGCGATTATTTGTGTGCGTACATTGCCGGAGTAAACCTGCGTTCGATCGTCCTGTTCCAAAAAAGGAAGAGGGGAATTCGATCCCATTAGTGTGTGTCGAAGTTCCTGTCTCAGGGAAATTGGCAACTAACACACAACCGCACTTAAATGTGATCAACATCAGCAGTTTACGCCCAATAAACGCAAGAAAGCTCGCTCCCCATAAACTCAATAGCTTCATCACAATATCTGCTGGGGTTTTGCGTTCCTGAACCGCGGTATGATTATAGGAGACACGCTGTACAGTGGAGGGCTCCGGAAATTTCGACCACCTCGAATTCTTAAGCATGCACATACATACGAAACTACACAGCATAGAGTTCCCTAATATACACTAGAGGGAACTCTGGCGCTAGTGTCTATGGGAGCTGCAACACACGGCGCTTCAGCGAGCATGGGAATGATGGGTAGTACACACCTTTGTCTAATATTCGTACTTATGGTCTGCTTTTGGCTCCGTGTGTGTTTGTGTGGCTTTGAGCTGTTTTCTTACGAAAAAAATGTTAGCAAATGTTCAGCGGTTGCGCTTCTCCATCTTATTCTTTTATACTTACCTTTCCAAATCGGGTCACGAAGTTCAGAGGGGTTGAATCTTTCTTTCAAAACGAAACCGAAACACAGCAATAACACCGAAGCCGCAAGTACGATTCGCCGCCCGCAAACACGAAGACTAGGCGAATGTGTGTATAACCCATCATTCCCGTGGTCGCTGAACGATCGCGGCGCCATACTATAGTCCCCTCTAGTTAATTTTAGGAAACTCTATGGTAGACTGTGCCATTTGCGTCGCCATGGAATATGTGAACGCAGCGGCCGGTTTTGAATCAGCGGCTTTCGGGTGAGCAACGAGCACCGTTACACTGTGCCTCAGTGGCGCACATGTAGTCAGCCGCTCTGAGCGAAAGGAGGCGTAATTTGGAGCAGTTCCAGAGTTTCTTAATTTGTCACTCGCTGCGTTACGGTACACCGCTCTTGAACACGATCGATAAGTTTGTAAATGCACGCCAATAATTGTCGCCGCTGTCGCTGCGACCACTTAACAGCCGCGTATTGCGAGCATAAAGGCTATACTGTGTAACAGACCTCGCAGCACAGACTTCTTGGCACTATACTCAACATTGTTGGTGTAGTAAATGGAACGGGAATAATAATAATAATAATAATAATAATAATAATAATAATAATAATAATAATAATAATAATAATAATAATAATAATAATAATAATAATAATGAGAGGGGGAGGAGGATGCGGGGGTGAGAAGAAGAAGAAGGGTTATCAAAATTCAGTTAAGCAAGGTATACCTTGCTAATACTGAACACTGAAATACCACTCATTTCATGGCCGTCCCCCCAAGGTGGGTTAGCCAGGTTAAAATGGCCAATCAATCAGTGAATCGATCAATCAAATCCATCAATCGATCAATCAAAGAAAAGTCTAACAATGTCGCATAAGCAACTCATGACCAATTCACCTGAGTGGGTACAACAACAACAAGGTGAACCAGAAGCGCTTATGGTTTGCTATTCTACGCTGTGGTAAGGGGATTAAAGGATGAAAAGATAGATATAAACAATTAGAGGACTGCTGCGTTCGACAGTAATGGACGCGGGATTATGTTCAGCTCCAAAACCCCAAGACTCCCACCCCAGTCTTCTGACAGAAGAGGGATACCAACGACACTCTCGAATGGAATCTTGAATGGAACGCGCCCAGGGGCGCGCCGCGCGGTATAAAATATAGCGGCGGAAGCGCCACGCACCAGTTTTACAAGTCAACCGCCGCGAAAGGTGCGATAATGAACTTTTTTTCTTTCTATTGCATATAGTGACCCCCGCAGACGTATTACGCGCAAGTATACGCAACGCAGGGCCGCTCCATGAGGACACAGAAGAGCGACCACTCTTGTGACGGGACGAGGGCCGGAGAACCTGTTTCTTTCCCGCGCAAAATGCGACGCCACAGATAGGGGCGTGCCCGATTCAGCGCGTAGTGGATGCCATAACTTGTTGGCAAACGAGAAGAGAAAATGATTATTACAACGCCAAAATTAAAAAAGGAGCAAAAAATGGAGGAGCGGGAAGAAGGCTCCGGAGAAATTAAAGAGAACGTTCACGTTCCTGACTGTTAAGGATTTTCTTTCTTTTTTTTTAGGGGCGAAGCTCCTTAGGGCGTGGGCTGTGCGTCCCCTGTAGGCTGTATGTAGCCACCTCTAGTTTAGTTCTAGCAGTGTTCACTAGATGGCGGTACCGTCTCCTGTTTGTAGCCACCTTTCGTTTAGTTCTTGTAGTGTTTACTAGATGGTGGTACTTGTAGCTGATGATGAAAAGATGCAAGATGTTATAAACTAGAAAGCGGTACTTGTAGTTGATGAAAGACGCGAGATCTTATAAAATAGGAATGATGTCACATATGGCGCGTGTCATTGGTTGAAGGCAATCGTTCGATTTAGTGCGGCGACGTACGCTAGGGGGAGCGATGTGATAAAATCGAGTGGGCAAAACGTACAGAGGATTCATGGTTTACCAGGTTTACCTCCGGAGCTTCGCCCATCATCATTCACTTCGTGGACATGGCGGAATTTTTTTCGTTAGAGCGGCGCTTCCACACACCGCGGTGTACGCCCATACACATTTTGTGTGCCACCCAACAACCGGTATACAGGAGAACAACAACAACGACAAGACGAGAAAAACGCGAGAGAAGCAAGAACCACATTACCCGCCGAACGGTGGACCGAATGAATGAAAGAGTGGAGAAATTCGTCCCCATAACCACGGGCAACCAAAACACGGCAAGTCCCTACAGAGGGCGTTTGCTGCAACTCTTTAACGCGGCAGAAACCTGGAGAACTAACACCAACGGCGTTCGTGGCAATGCGAAGCTAAGCAACCCGCTAAGCCAGACAAAAACAAAAATGTATATGATAAAGAAGTTTTGGTACGGGATATGCGGCGAGGCCGTCGCTTCATTAATTTAAGAACCGGGGAGGGCTGATTGGAATGAGTAAAGAGGATCGTTGCGCCAATTTATTCCCGTAGCGGTCGGCTGTGGCGCGCCCCGCCGGGGTACTTGTAAGGCGTTGCGAGCGCCAGAAAGGTGGCCTCCCATTCCACATTTTCTGTTCTTTTTCTTAGCGATCGACTTCACTTACTTCTTTTTTTTTTTCACGTATAGGCATGCGAAGTATCGGCTACACGCTGTCGTGGCCAGAAGTCGGCGAATTACCGCCACACCACACCGTACGCGCGGAAGGCTCTTCCAGGGAACGCGTCTTTGGTGTATACAGGTGCGTACACGACGCTGAGTACGTGCACTATGCACCGAATTCAGCGAGCGCCGCGATGCATTACGCGAGCGCGAAGAAGACAAGAGAGGTAAGAAACTACAGACGACGCCCCGTGAAGCAGCTGTAAGGTCACGTGACCAAAACCAGCGCGCGTACAACAACGAGTGTACGCATGCATGGCCATACCCTCTAGTACCCTCCGCAATGTCTCTATTCTTCTTCTTCACAAGAGGAGAGAGGAATGAGGTGGAGACAGAGCGTACAGCGCGGCTCGGGCGTTAGCCATGTGGACGACAGAATTTTTATTTTTATTTTTTTTTGCGCGTATTACGCAACGAGGGAGAACGAAACGCGTGGTACTGACAATTAGCTACGGCAGACCCGGATCACGAGAAGAAAGCATAAAAAAACAAAAAAATAGGTCGGACTTTATTGAACGAGCATTGGACGAATATGCAGTGGCGTAGTTTATAACGAAGTACTGCAAGACATAAAAGTAGGTCCGATGCATTGACTCAATAGGGAGGCGAAGGACGCTCTAACGACCTCCCCCCTCCCCCCTATGATGTGATTACGCAAGCTTGAAAACCAATGAATAAGTTCGTAAAAACTATAGGGATCGTAGAATGGGTGATCTGCAATGATATTTAAAAATACTATCAACTAGAATCACTGACGAATCGAACAGCTGCTTCGTAACACGAAAAACATTTGAGAGAATCATTGAGGGTTGTCACATAAAATCACATGCTCTGGGACTGCGCCAGAAATACGCAAGGTGCTAAATCCGGAATCCTTCGGCCGCGGTGGGCCGCTGCCCTGTGCAGCCCCAGCCTCGTTGACCAACTCTGGGCCGTCCAGCAGGCCCGCAAGGCGGAGGTCAGGCAATGTCTTGTGGTCACGTGGAACACCTAAGGCCCGGTCGGCGAAAGCTCTGCCGGACTTCCAATAAAATTGTTACCAATCAAATCATTGAGGGCGGCCTGACTAGTTCAATCTCTTTTTTAATTCCTTTTTATACATCTTAAAGACTCTGGAATTCACAAATGAATTACAACTGCCAATATCGATTCGAGGGGGACTGATGTTTTGGCTATAGTTCCGTTTTTCATGACATGCATCTGGGAACAGCGGCACCCTAAAAAGCACTACCAGAAAGAAACAATATACGCAAAGGGAAAAAAAAAGCGAGAAGAAATGAGCAATTAAAGAAGGAACGAGAAAGAGCCATCAAATCTACTTACATTTACTCCCCATGTAACCAAGAACGCAGTCCTTCTCCGTGTGTAGTACATACAGTAACGGATGCCAAGAAAAGGCTCCCAAGATTATGTATGACGTCAGGGTGTCTAGTACACTTTCGTCGCCAGTAGTCGTTCGTTTACTCTTCCCGCCTTTGTTTTTTTTTACTTTTTACAAAACTTCAAACTTTAACGTGGCTGGTTTCTGAAGGCCTAAAACACCCTTCAGCGCGCGCGACCGAGTCCGACATCCGTGCTTCAAGAACCGTGTGTGGTGAAGCAAGCGTTGGCTGCCTTGTCCCTTCTTTCGAACGTTCGCCACTGATGCCGGTGCGAACACCTTCACACCGCAAAGTCGAACTTTTTATATCTGATATGGTCACTTTCATACCTCGCTTTGCTAACTTGTGGCGCTGGAAGACTTAGTGCAGGAGATAGTCTATAGCGTTTTCTGAGAAACGACGCGTTGAAGTTTAAATCATGGATAGCTCTAGTATTTGTCTAACATTTCACTACTATTGTTAATTACTACACCGATTTCTGTAAACTCCCAGTGGTAAGAAATGCAGGTGCCCATGCTACGCTATTCTCTCTCTCTCTTTCTCTCGATGAATAATGGGGACTAGCTTTCTACGCATTTAAGCTCCATTGGTCAATTTGTCAGGATCAATTCCACATCATCGATCTCTCCACGTCTTTTTAAAAAGAACCAAAAAACCCAAAGGATAAGCAAGGAGGTGCAATCAAAGAAGAATCAAAGAACGCGCCAAACCTCTTCGCGACGTCTGGGAGATAGCGAGTGGAATTGGATCTCTTAATTCGTTGTTTCGGTGACGCAGAAGAGATAGCCAAACACCAAAACAAAAGGCAGCAAACGGCGTGGCGGAGGGATCTAAAAAAGGCCGCGAAACTATGAGAGGGGGGGGGGGGGGGTGCATCGTCGCTCCGCCCCCTCATTATCAAAACCAACCTCCGCCCTGGCATTCCAACGCTCCTCCGACTTCGATTTAAACCAACACCTGCCGCGCCAGGTCTCGCGCGTCGCAGGCGCCCCTGAAGACGAAAATGAGCGGGATGAATGAAAAGAAACGGCCTACGGAGTGCCAGGGGTAGCGTTTGGAAGACGAAGATTGCAACGACGACGTCTCGAGGTTATAACACGCGTGACAAAAAAAAACAAAACAAAAAAAAACAAGGTGTCAGCAGCGGAGACGGAAGCGTGGGTCGTCGAGGCCGTTCGTTCTCGACGGCGACACTAGATGGCGGCACGAGCTCGAGAGCCACATTTAGTGAAGCGGCCGCAAGCCGGATAAAGCGCGCCTGCGGGACAACGGCAAACGGGTCGGCACCAGCAGACTGGCTGTGACACAATCGCGTAGTGCAGTGAATACAATTGCTAAGAGCCTCCAGCGACGTTCCTGGTTCAATTATTTTTTTCATCACTGTATCGAGCCTTCCCGTGAGCTTCTCGGACGCGTTTGGTTCTTATCCTTATGGTTCGTCGCAGGCATTAGCAATAAAAGCAGCGCAAAAAGACAGTAACACGGGACCAAGAACAACACAGTACAGGCGTTGACCTGTGTTGTTGTTCGTGTGGTTTTGCCATATTTTTTCGCTTGTTTTTCCATGTAGATCAACCGGCTAAACCAGTCTTGCACGCTAACGCAGAATTGTGTATTGACGCATCAACAGATGTAACATCTTCAAGTAGAGCACAGTCGAGCTAGGTGGTTGACATTCATTTTGAAGGTCCAATAACTGCGCTAAAAACACGGGACAAAGACAAGGGGAGACAGCATGCGTCTTGTCTCCCTTTGTATGTTGTCCGTGTTTATTAGTGCAATTAATAGGGCTTCAAAACGAATATGTCCTACCGCGTGGCAGAAGAACAGAAAAGCAGTAGGAGTTACCCCATGTGAAGCGAATGCATTGCTGGTCTAAAGTTTTTCGACCAGTACGAAGGGCTCAGACACAGCTCATAATAATAATAATAATAATAATAATAATAATAATAATAATAATAATAATAATAATAATAATAATAATAATAATAATAATAATAATAATAATCGCCGTCGTCGTCGCCAGCAACAGCATAAACAAAGTGCGCATATGCGCAGGCACGCATATTGCCTCAGAGACGTGCAGTGGGTATATCGCTGCATAGAAAAATAGTGAACTGTAGCGTAGTGGCTACTTCACCCCTTCGCAAAATGATCATGAGTTAAGGCATATCGATACCTCACAACCGTTCTTCCCGTAGGCCTCCCAAGATAGATTACAATAGACTCTGTGAAGTTCGGTTTTAAACTCACGCTATCATTGCACTGCCTCATCTGCGCAGGCATGGCACTTTCTTGTTTTCATTTTTTCATTAATACTAAATCGAAAAATTTTGACTATCAGATCATTTTCAACTTAATTTACCCAAACCGCGCGCTCAAAATCTTCCCGAGGCGACTGATCGTGTACAGAAGAGCACACGGCCACCAGGTGGCAGGTTTCAGTTATAAGACTATAATCACTACACTCTAAGAAGTAAATGTGAAAAAAGGAGTATCGAAAATGCTCCTTTAGAATAGTAACTAACCTGCCACACCCATTGCACCATTTTGGGGGTAACTGCGAAGGAGTAACTACGCTCTCGCGGTTACTTCTTAAAGGAGCAACAGTTATTTTGAGCAAAAGAGAAACAGTATTTCGGTTGGCTTAAGCAGCCTTTCCGAGTGCGTGCCAACATTTTGTTGGATGTACAATTGATGTGCAAGCATCACATTCAGAAATAACTTTCGGAAAATTTCACGGATTTCGAACTGCGGACCACTCTGTCAGCATGCACGTGCACTAACCATTATACCACACCACGCTACGGTCCCCTCTGAAAGGAAACAAGCTTGTGTAGGCATCGTTGTGTCGTTTGCACACGGTTTGAACATTCATTCCATTACTAAAAAAAAGGGGGGGGGGGGCGCTTTACTCCACAAGGAGGAAAGTGTTCCTCCTTGCCGGGCTGTGTGAAATCTTTTGCGCACATTTCGTCTTTTAGAGAAGCAAAGAGCCCTTTTCCGGGGTAACTGCGCAGTTCCTCAGGAAAACCTTTTTTAGAGTGTAGAGAGCGAAGCATTTATACTTAACTAATCGCAGATCCTAAAAAAAAAAAAGATGCGCCAGTACCACACCCACTTCGGTCCTCAGCGCGTCACCCGTGAGCGGAGGAGTGGGGCCGAAACGCGTCCACTTAAGCACTTGCCCGTTATCTCGAAAGCTTCGCTTGGCAGCAGATTGCGGAGCTTGGTCCCGTGGTGCGCTCTCAGCACACGTGTAGGTTACGACGCACCGCCACAGCGCGTTAACGAAACGTTATCTTACCTTTCCGAAAACTCAAGGCTCCGCGGTGGTTAACCGGCAACACGTTGTTTGTCGATTGAAAAGTGCTTGGCACCTACAGAAGGGAGAGTTTAAAAAAACAGGAGATAATCGTTACACGAGTACATCATGACTTCGAATAATGGGATAAAACGATAACAATGTTTGGGGTTTCGCATATAACACCCCGATATGATTATGACAAATGCTGCAGTGCACTGGAAATTTCGACCACCTGGAGTTCTTTAATGTGCACATAAGTACAAGGCTGTCGAGCAGCTCGTCTCCATTGAAAAGCGACCGCCGGGACGGGAATTCGATCCCGCGGCATTGGGGTCAGTAGCTGAACATCATAACCACCAGACAACTGGTGTCTGTGCGTGCGACTTGGAAGACCATTTTATCGCAATTTCTCCCGTTTTCATCATGTGTCACAAGCGACATTTTGCCGAAACCGAGCGAAAAGATGCGAATATAAGTACACTTTCAGAACTCACTATTTACATATAAGAACTTTTGAAAACAATATCAGTAGCTTGCCGCCATCTTCTCCATTGTCTTTTCCGCTGGAATGTCATTCCTTACAGCACAGAATTCCGCCATGTTGTCCAATTCGCCACCTCATCAGCTCTGATAATTTGCAGAGCGCTACGACGTCAACTCTAATTCACACAGTTGCCACCGTTACGGAATTTTAACAATACAGTGGAATTAGACAGTCGTAGAGCACCACCTCTGGTTATGCCGCGCAGTGAGTACTGCTGGCGGGAGAAAGACGCACGAGCACGTCTGCCCCCCCCCCCCTCCTCCCCCACCAGCGGGCTAGTGTGAATTGATAGATATGTGGGGTTTAACGTCCCAAAACCACCATATGATTATGAGAGACGCTGTAATGGAGGACTCCGAAAATTTCGACCACCTGGGGTTCTTTAATGTGCACCCGAATCTGAACGCACGGGCCTACAACATTTCCGCCTCCATCGGAAATGCAGCCGCCGCAGGCGGGAGTTAATCCCGATCCCTGCGGGTCAGCAGCCGAGTAGCTTAGCCACTAGACCACCGCGGCGGGGCAGGCTAGTGTGAATCAGAGCACCTCAAGGTACTGCGCGGCGCAGCTGAATAAACAGAGTGACGAAGTTGCGTGCATGCTAGCAAACGCGGGCATTGCTGTGTTGCTGTGTGCAACACAGCTCATTGCTGTGTTGGGGGCTGGCTGGTTCCGACGAGCAGAAGAAGAAGACGGCCGACGGAGACGAACGCGGCCGGTGGGGACGCCGACGAGCCCGAACACGCGGGTTGGCGCGAAGCGCCGAAGAGAAGAACAACAACCGCACTCCACGGTTACCCCGCTCACGCTGCCTGCTAATTGTTATGACGTCACGGACGAACGAAGACCTAACTGAAACGTGGGAGGCGAAGCTCGCCCTCGAGAACCTGGAAGACCAATAACAACTTGTCGCCAGGGCCAAGAGAACAGTATAAGCCAGAGGGTTCCTGGACTAAGGAGCCCTCCCACCTCAGGGTGTCACCGGGCATTGCTCGGAACACAGTTTGTGGTGCTGACAGCACAGCGCGTGTTCTCGAGCGAATATGGTTAAGAACGAAGATCCGCACGAGAATTAAGCTGGTCTGTTATTCTCGTAACTCCGATGGTTAATGGTAGAATGTGGTTTCAAGAAAAAAACTGCTTCAACGTTTAAGGTTCCGCCTGACTTGTTGGTTGGAACGTTCCAAAATTTGCACCGCCTCTGGCTAGAACTCTATCAATCTGGCATAAACTGTATGCAGAGGCACTGAACTTATACTGACCAATTTAGCACAGCCGCATGCTGGACCTAAATAACACAAAATATTGTTCACGGAAATGAATTTCAGGAAATGCAAAGTTATTTGTGTCGACCGAAGCACTAACAGTCAACCCATTTGCCTATTCAGCAGCGTTCCACTAAAATTCTGCACGCCTCAGGAGATATCGTGTGAAATAAACAGAAGCGTACACACAGCAAACATTACCAATAAGGACAGCTGTTCTCTTGAATACGTCACAAAATTTTCTCGCTCTAACAGTTAAGTACATTGAGAAACCTGAATATGAGAAATATTCGAATATTTTGGTTTAGTGTGGGATACTGTGCACGTTCAGGATCATCTTCATTGCACCGAATAACCTTGCTTTTTTATTTTCTTTTTCCGATAACAATCTCTCTGTAAGCACAAGAGCCATGAAATACGCGCGTTCCAAGAACTCTCTGCGTCTCCAATCGAACATAGCGAATCTTGTTGCTCGAACTTATTCCGCAAAACGATCTACCACAAGATTCTTCGTGTGTGAGAGAGAAATAAACGTTTATCTTGAAACAGTGTTCCGAGCGATGCCCCGGTATCACCCTAAGGTGAGAGGGTTCGCTAGTCCAGGAACCCTCCGGCTTCGACTGCTCCCTTGGCCCTGGCGACGAGTTGTCGCTGGTTTTCCAGGTCCTCGAGGCCAAATTTATTTCACCGCTGCACTATATGTCCCATCGGTTTGATTCGTACCCTTTTCGTACGTGGCTATAAGGCATGTATAGGATACTCTGCAAGACCAAACCACTTTCCGAAGCCTTTGCATCATCCGCAGATATTTAGTGGAACTATCTTCGTCGTGGATGAAGTGGTCATATTGATCGTTCTCACAAGCCAGTCACTACAACTGCAGTGCTCTGATGCTTTCCTCTGTAACGCCATTTGCCTTGAGGTATATGAATGAGGAAAAAAAAATATACATCAGCTTTCAGCGCGTGTCAACAAGTAAATAAACCGTCTTTTTTTTACAACTTACCTGTGGCTTGAATCAAGCAAGAAGTAAAAGCTGTGCCCTTTATTTCCACGCTTTGCATATTCGAATGATGATTGAATAATAACAAAAACTGCTAGACGATTCTGTGATCTCCCGCTACAGTTTGGCGATGACATGAACTAACATGGCCGCTTTGGCTATATTTAGCATGAATTCTAGCTCCTTTTCACATCTATATATTCAATGGCAACCCTATTCACGAGCCGTTTCCTGAAGTCTGTCGAGATGACGTGCACGCCAGCGCACGCGACCGCACCTTTATGAGCAAAGCTCGCATCGCAGCTAGAGTGACCTACTCGGAGCTCCTACCGTCACCCCCGGAAAATCTCAGTCCCCTTTTCCCCTCTCCCCTCCCCACCAACATTGCTTCGCATGGCGAAAGACGGTCAGAGCGTTCGCTCTCTGCTAGAGTGGTCATCGACGGCAGGCCTCCCACGTGGTCCGACGTTGTCGCATGCACCCTTCGTGCGACGCATATGGCGGCGAACTCGTTTCGTCTCAGTTTCAACCTCGTTCTTCTCCAGCGCTTGCGTGCTTTTAAACGTGCGTAGACGCACGTGATTCGCGGGACGACGTTGTCAATTTGGACTTTAAACGGTAAAATGACGGCGACTGCAAGAAACCAAGGAAGAGTGTGCATATAATTGATATTACAATAAAAAAAGAACGCGTGGATCAAAGCTAAATCCAGAGTAGGGAAGCAGGAGACGTCACCATCATCGTCGACGACGAAACAACCCAGACATCCACCAACGAGCACCTACAGTAATTATCCTCGCAAGATCTCTCCTATAACGCAAACCGTGGGCTTCTGGAAGGCGGAGCGCGGCGCAGCAGCGTCAAACGAGACAACGGAGCGTGAGGAGGATACAAATAAAGGATAGACGGGACTATGAGGATAGGCAAGACCACGAACAGAAAGAAACAAAGAGAGATAAAGAAAGATAAATGGAAGGGAAGAAAGAAACCAACACCCTAGAGCTGACCAGCCGAGTTGAAGTATAAGCATCCAAGACGAATGAAGGGGGATGGAGGAAAAAAAGTGATGAAACAGGATATCATCTCCCGAGTCGCTGTCACTGAACTATTACTTTTTGTCTCTCGCTCTTCCTCTGTACGACAGGATGGGGCTGAGAAGGAGGGTTCCAGATCCTTGTTTGTCTTGGGAGGCTTTTTTTTTTGCGTTTCTCTTTTTCCTCGCTGACGATGTCCTCGGTTATATTTCCACATTTCTTTGCTGTCTCTCGGGGTGGCGCGTTTTCGGACGCGTATGAGCAGCGACTTACATAGACACACAAGCACACACAACCGTGCTGTCGGTCGTCCGCTATCCTTTGCCAACCCAGTCCGTCGTGTGTGTGTGTGTGTGTCCGAGCCGGACCGTAATACCCGAGGGGGTTATTTCGACTCAGTCGCGCAGAATTCTGATTGGATTAGCCGGAGCGCGCTGAAGAACGGGGCCAATCATAGCGCGCGCGCGCGGATGCGACCGGCAATATAACCCCTGCTCGGACAACGCTTCCCCAGTGTTCGTTTCTTTCCGCCTCTTTTTTTTCTTTTGGTCTCCTACACACGTTCCATCCTCTCTCTTCTCAACATCACTCTCGCGCTCTTCTTAACAGCGACACCGCCTTCCTTTCCATAATCTCCTCGCACATTTATCTCTCTCTCAGTCTATCTATTGCCCGACGGCTTTTCCCGGCGTCGTCTCCACGTAGGAGCGCGTTTCATCTAGATTTGAAGCCCGACGTGCGGCGCTGTAATCGCGAGAAGTTTCCCCGCAGATAACTGTACCATAAGCGGCGGCGTTTATGCCGCATCGTCCATGGTGGAGCTTAAACCTTTTCCCGCCATAGAAGTAAGTCATGGTGTTCCGCGTATACCAGCGCAGTAAAGAATATGAAGGCTTGGGGGTAAAGAAAGACACTTATTAAGGCCTTAGATGACTCATCAAATGAAATTTAGCCGTCGGCGTCGCGCGTCGGCGGCATGGGGCTCGAGCGATGCGAAAAATCGTCATCACAAGATGGAGCCACCATACGACGTCAAAATGTGGTCACATATGTGCCAGGATTGGTGACGCCATTGTAACATACCGTGACGTCACGTGGCGTGATGTCACACCATAACGTCGTCACATCGCATCGAAAGCTTGGTCAAAGGTGGTCCGATCTCGGAGTCCATGCAAGACCACGTGTGAAGCTCCTCCGATCTCGGAGACAGTGCAAGACCTTGCGTGAGGTTTCTCTAATCTCGGAGTCAATGCAACACCTTGCGTGAAGCTTCTCTAGTCTCGGGGTCAATGCAAAAACTTACGTGAAGTGCCTACAATCTCGGAGTCAATGCAAAACCTTACGAAAGGTTTCTCCGATCTCGGAGCCAATGCAAAACCTTACGTGAGGCTCTTCATATCTTGGAGTCAATGCAAAACCTTACGTAAGGTTCCTCCGATCTCGGAGTCAATGCAGAACCTCATGTGAGGTTCCTCTGATCTTGGAGTCATTGGAAAGCCGCATTAGGCGCAGAAAGCTTTCGAAGGGTGGCGGGACAGCGTCAGTACATCAGCTGAAAAGAAAAAAAAAGGCGGATTCCTCCGTCGAGTCGTTTTCAAGTGAATACATATGCGACCCCGTGAGCTTTTCCTGTCACTCATAAGGGAGCGCGGCTCGTCACTGTTAGGGTAAGTTGATAAAAGTGCGAAACAAGTTAGAGGAGAGGCGCACCTTATCTAGAAATGAGTATACCAACAACACCAAGCGTCAGACAGAGGTATACAACCTCCCCGATAGAAAGGCCGGTGGATGATTGGCAGCACCGGGAATCGAACCCAGTACCTCCCGCGATGGAAACGCGCTATATTTAGCCCACTCCACCTGTCTAACCCGTTGATGTAGTGGACGCCTTTATCTAACAGCCTCGGTAGATTTGTTCCATGACGATACACGTGTGTGTAGCACATGTATGTATTGTACATACAAGTATGTGTATATGTAAACGAGTATACATATATTTATTGTATGTCTTGGTTCACGGGTCGATGGGGTACTAGCGAACAGAAGGGTGGCGAAGACGGTTGGAATAAACTGGTGTTCTTATTGACGCCATGTGTCATACGTCACGTGTACATCTGGCATACGTGCCCGCATATATATTTGCATGTACAGAAAATCACCTATCAGCTGCACCATCCTACCAAGCACTTGTCAGTGCATGACGACAATCCTGCCAGGACACAGTTGCGAGCTGCGCACTCCTACTCGAGCCCCGAAATGTCACTACATGGCGGAATACAACACCTCCGCGACACGATCGTGCATCACGTCTCTCTCGTCCGTGCTTTCCCCCAACCTCTCTCTCTCTCTCTCTCTCTCTCTCTCTCTCCTCTCTCTCTCTCTCTCTCTCTCTCTCTCTCTCCTCTCTCTCTCTGCTCTCTCTCTCTCTCTCTCTCTTCTCTCTCTCTATTTTTAGGGCGCTTTCGCTTGAGTTGAGGCTCCGCGGGGCATGTGTCATATATGTATACCATATTTACCTGCAGCGTTCCATAATTCATGGTCATTCTCAACTTCTGGCGGCGGTCACCCCCTGCTCATCATCCAAAGAAATGAAGCCACCCTGTATCATCAGCCATCTTCACTTTGTTTTCTCCTGCTCTCGCTATCCGGGGTATGTTTACGTGTATTCTACGCTGTGCGTTGCTTCTGTGCAGCGTCGATTACCCTAAATAGGCATTTGCTGAGGTCGTACTACTTGCGTCGTTCATGGGTAGCCCTCCTCTCTACATGCCACGTCCAAAATCCGCGCAAACCTGAACAGGCAACAAAACAAAGCGGAGCATTCGGGACGCGCGTATTGTCAGCCGCAAAATAGTATGAACCACTCCAGCGCACGCTGAGAAAGCCGTTAGCGCCGTCTTTCGGTCAAGCCGTCTGCTGTCGGAAGCACTGCTCTCGCGATTGCGGGGTCCGAGCCATGGCCTCCGAGATTGCGAGCGCGCCGTGGTGTTCTCGCCGTGCGCCCACAATCTCAGAGGCCATGTCCGAGTGATAGTCTCCACGCGACTCGTCGCTAGACGGCGCGCGCAGCAATTTTGGAAAGCGCTCTCGTGGCCAGTAGTATTTTGCGGCTGACTGTACATATACTCGCTGCATGTACGCGTTATAAGTGGGCTATTTAGAGGCACATTTCACAGGAACAATGACTTGCTTAAAATTGAGAAACTGCACTGTGAATAATCTAACGCCATAAGATTCACTGTCATAAGTTCATTATTACCGGAGAAAGTCGAGGTCGACGTTTAATTTTTTTTTAATTTCGCACCGAAATCTCCCCGCGTGATGTAACAAATTGCAAAATGTATTTTTCGTATTTTCGCGTTATTGGATCGATGAAAATGTCCGAAACTTTTTACATGATAAGTCCATGGCACCCACAAATGACAATGTACTTCATTTTTATCGAGTAGGATCAATGCAGCAGCCATGTAGACGCCTTCAAATTTTACTACGTCATGGTGTTTGGTGCAACAATCTCACCGTCACTTCTCCGCCCTCATTTTCTTTTCACGCATTTTTTTTTTCGTTTACCAAGCTTCATGTCGCGGTAACAGCGGTGTTTTCGGGATGGTGAAATTGCACTTCCATATAATGCGCGAAAAATCATTTTGCTTCTCAGCGTCCCTTTAAAGAAGTACAAATAATCCACGAATAGTTGCGTTGTAGGTTATTGCTCGAAGACGACGACCTGCGAATGAAAGAGCAATGTGCGCGAGGTAACCGCGAGCAGCTGCTGAGCGCGGGTCACGGAAATCAACGCATCGAATACCAAATACATATACAGTTAAATAGCTAACACGGCACTCGCTCGCCGGATTTCGTGCCGACCGAATGGTGGCCCGTCCTCGGACTTCTGCGACCGTGTCCATCTTTCCTGCGTTCTCCTTACTTCCGTATGTGGCTGTCCCTGTGCCTCTCTCTCTTCCTGCTCATCTCTCTATCCCTATACCTTTAATTCCTCTCTATCCTTTTTAATCTCCCCTTACCCCTATTCCCAGCGCAGAACATTGGAGGTGCCCTGCATTGAGAGAGGGGCAGTACCGGAACTGCGCTTATTTCTTCCTTTTCCCCTTTCAAAAGTCACTTATCAATCGCTTACACTATCTCATAAATTCAAATCGCAAACCTTATACCGCAATGATCAAATCCATCCAGACATATATAGTATACACGCTATTGAGTATGCGTGACGGAAATTTCAGTGTAACGTGCAAAAAGCGTCAGGTTCACACGATTCTAGAGTAAGGCACCTTTCTTAACACGGCTTCTACTATCTCTACTAATAGTTTCTCTCTACTCTCCCCTTCGAGTGTTCCTTATACTGGTGAATACACCGATGACTTTCTTTCAAGAACGTAAACAAGCAAACAAGTGGCACGTAAGAGCAAAAAAAAAAAAAGCAGCGCAACAAAGTGTCGTCAAGAAACGCCAAACAGGACAAGTGCTAGTCCTGTTCGGTATTTATTGTCGTGGTCCCATTACGCAATTTTTTTATTTTTGTTTTTTTTCAACAGCGAAGGTGCTCCCGGGTCGCGGCTTTCATGTCCAGGCTTTCATGTTCGAAGGACGGCTGTCGTAGATCGTAAATCGTAGCGAGATTTACCCACAGGAAGTGGCGAACTCCCATTTCAGATATCGGCCGCTCTTCCCACCGATTCCACTACTCTCGCAACTCACCCCCTGACGCACAACTGCTCCCGCCACAACCCCCCACTTCAGCCACCCACTTCATGCCACGTCATTCCCACTTCATTAAACACTTCATTGAACCCCATTGCACGGCGTCAGCTTCGCAGCTTCATCATTGTACGTCAAGCGAAGCTGGCTCAATGTTGACTATAAACACGTACCAACACGCTGATTTTAATAAACTTCCTAGTGCCTCTCTTACAACACCGAATTTCTGGACTATTCTAATCACTTTACTTCTGAATCTGACCATACCTCTAAAGTCAAGAGAGAGAGAGAGAGACAAAGCATGAAGAGGAAAGGCAGAGAGCTTCCGGTTTGCTACCCTGCACTGGGGATAAGAGAATGAGCATCAAAAAGACAGAGAGAGAGAAAAAAAAGATCCAAAATCCCAAACAAGAGGTTGTGCTACTCATTTCGCCTGTGCCGACCGGACGTGTATACCTGAGGTGACTAGAGCAGACAGCCCTTTTCTGCAAAAAAAAAAAAAAATAATAACATTATTAAATAGAAGAAAACAGGAACGTAAGAGTCAGCTCACAGGTCTTGCATATATATAAGACGAGATAAAGGAAGTGACGGGAATGAAGAAAACGTGATCGGGTTGCGGGAGAGGGTGCGGACGCTTCGACCAGCGAAACGGCGCTTTTCATTCGCCACTCGCTCATCCTCTCCAAAGCGGTGTGCCTTGCACGTACAAGCAAAAGAGGGAGTAGATTAGGAAAGGGGGTGGAAGCGCTCTGTTGCGCGCTTCCGTACGTGGATTACAAAAGAATCGGCAGGATCCACAGCGATGTAGTAAGTAGTAGACAGAGCAGGGAGGGGGGGGGGGTGCAATAGAAGCGCTTGAAAGTGAATCACGCATACAACAAGCACAAATAGAGAAAACTAAAACAGCCAAAGCTCAGTGAACAGACCCTCCGTGGCAGCACCGTACGTACACAGTCCACCGCCCCGCCGCCAGGCGCGCACGCAGAGTCACGTGGTGCTTCGAAGAAGCTCGCCGAAGCGTGCCGGCGCAACGCTATTAGAACCGAGAGGGGGCGCTTCGGTATCAATTAGCATCGTGCGAGGGGGCGGACCAAGCGACGAGTACGAGGAAATGTAAGTACGGTGTATAGAGATAAAGGAGAGGAGTGGGGGGGGGAAATGGGGGGGGGGAGTGATTTTGTGCGCACGCGGAACAGCTCGAGCTGCGCTTGCATTCGCACAACACATATTCGGCCCTGCCCGACGACCGCGTATGTTTGACCGCATATGCGGCGCAACCACTTTGGCGTAGCGTACGCGCAGCGGGAACACAAGCCAAGTCCGGTATATCATACACGTCGTCTGCTCCTTCTCACTAGCACTTTACCATAGAACCGCATTCTAGATTTCTCTATCTGTTCGTTTCGTTTCTTTGCGTTCTCTCTGTTTTTTTTTTCTTCCTGTTCTAGTACCTCTTCGTGTGTAGCAAGCAGCAACAGTTCATTAGAGCCCGGTGTTGTTATTCCGTACGCCCGGGAGAACCTTTCTGAGATTATTATTTTCGCCCTACTGTATATGCGGCGGACAGCAAGGGAACGAGAGAAAAATTGGTAAAGGCCTTTCGCAGGCCGTGACGATCATAGCAAAACGCAGAAGCAATTTCCTTGAGTAGAGCGGCAAGTATTAATGCTCCGAAGTATATGAGTTGAATTTTCTTGCGATTATATATATATATATATATATATATATATATATAAAAGAAAGAGGTGTATACCTAAGGGCTCGTTTTTCCGTGTTTTAACACAATATTAATGAGATCTAACAGACAGTAATGCCAAGGAATGTACAGGGGAAGTTATTAGAACCAATAGAGTGTAAATAAGAAGAAAGAAAAGTGGATGAAAAAATAACCAGCCGTGAGCAGGAATATATATATATATATATATATATATATATATATATATATATATATATATATATATATATATATATATATAGTTTGTGTGTGTGTTTGTGTGTGTGTGTGTGTGTGTGTGTGTGTGTGTGTGTGTGAATTTTTGGCATTCCTCTAACTTTCTGGTCTTACCTTAGGCCAGCATTCCCGAACCAACCTTTTGCGATCTCTTGTTCTCGTAATAATATATGGGGTTTCACGTCCCGAAACCGCGATGTCATCATGAGACACACCGTATTGAAACGCTATGAGACACGCCGTATTGGAACGCTGTGAGACACGCCGTATTGGAACACTACGGAAGCTTTGAGCATCAGGCGTTTCTTACCATGCATTGACATCACTCAGTTCACAGGCTTCCAGGATTTTACCTACACCAGAATGCTGCCGCGAGGGCGGGCATCGAACCCGCTACCTCAACGGGACGGCAGCGGCGGACATTTCTCTTTCTTGTATTGGGCGCCCTTAACCCGCTTCGCGAACAGGTACGAAGGCCCCGCCGCGGTGGTCTAGTGGCTAAGGTACTCGGCTGCTGACCCGCAGGGCGCGGGTTCGAATCCCGGCTGCGGCGGCTGCATTTCCGATGGAGGCGGAAATGTTGTAGGCCCGTGTGCTCAGATTTGGGTGCACGTTAAAGAACCCCAGGTGGTCTAAATTTCCGGAGCCCTCCACTACGGCGTCTCTCATAATCATATAGTGGTTTTGGGACGTTAAACCCCACATATCAACCATCAAATCAATCAAACAGATACGAATCCCGTGTTCACAAGCCAACCTTAGTTATCTTTTGACCTGCTTGGTGTCCTCGCGCATTAAAAATACAAAAGCGACAGGAGAAACGAAAGATAAAGATACGGTCAGTTACCTTATCTTTTTCTGTCATGGCGTCACCACACTGTATGTTTAAAGTTCCTGCCCAGTCTAATTAAGTCGTCGCGCCTCATTTGGTGAAACGAATATGTTAAGTTAGCTGTTCCATATGCGTATACAGCTCTCATAAGCTATTAACATTTCAAACTACACAAAAAAGCGAGAGAACATTTGTTGAAGAGTGACTAGATAGCGAGGGTGGGAGGAGGGTCCTATGTTCCAGCAACCCTCTGGGCTGGACCAAACCCCGAGCTCGACTAACAGGTTCAAAAAAACCAATCCTCCTTCAACAAATGAACACAGATCTTTTTTTTTTCCCGGGGGCATTCGTGTATGTTGCCATATCGTCACGTTTTGTCTGTACTTCATGCGTGATGTTTACGATCTGCAGCAGCCCCAAGAGAAACCAATTAACTAACTAACCCGCTAACTATCTATACAATATATAAAATTCCAAAAAAATACGCGAATGCCAGAACAACTATACCCGCACGCTCCCTATGAGGCGAGTTTCCATGTTTTTCAGCACCCTCTTGGGACGGTGTGAATGGCAGTAGGGTGATGCAATTCTTCTTCATCTCGAAAAAAAAAAGACAGAGGGAAACAGTTATGGGAATCTCGGTGTGATTAATCGACCAAGGAGCGCTACGAGAAAATCGAAACGCCGCGTGCTCTTTTGCTTCCAGCTGCGAGGAATATCTCAGCGTGAATGCCATATATGCACGTGTGCCTTTCGGTATCTCGTCGGGGCTTCGTATGCACATTCTCCGTGCACAAGTCACAATGTAACGAAATGTGTAATGGTCGAACCAATAATGCCCGCTCAGTAAGACAGCTCCTTCTATAGCGATCACAGCTATCTTACAGTCATATATCAAAGCAAAAAAAAAAAGTACTTCTGAAAGCGGGGAGTGGTAATTCATGCAGCAAGAAACAGCACGTGGCCTTATAGCGATTATATGCAGCGCTGTTCACCGCTAAGTAAAAGAAAACTTATGCGCGCATTTCAACAATGCCACTGTTCTTTTTTTATGGTTGCCTCCTCCAAATGAGATATTTGTTCTATTTATTAATTTACAAATGCCTTACAGGCTCCAAATATGAGTATCATGTGAAGGAGACTGTACAATTGTTTTTTATTAAGAAACACGGTACAAACAAAATCAATTCAATCGCTAAATATGAGGAAATACATTCACTAATAATAATGAAACTTGAGTATAATTAAATGGGTTGACAATGTACAATGAATAAACACCAATAAGAAAGATATGTTTACGAAACACAGTCGTAAATATTTATTATATTTTGTCCCCACCGCGGTGGTCTATGCTGCTGACCAGCAGTTCGCGGGATCGAAACCCGGCTGTGGCAGCTGCATTTTCGATGGAAATGAAAATACCGTAGGCCCGTCTGCTCAGATTTAGGTGCAAGTTGAAGAACGCCATGTGGTCGAAATTTCTGGAGCCCTCCACTACGGCGTCTTTTATAATCATATGGTGGTTTTGGAACGTTAAACTCCACATATCAATCAACCAATATTTATTACTTTATTCCTAAACGCCACGTGATTGTAAATGCACACAACATTACCAGGAAGATCATTCCAATGAGCAATGGCACGCGTTAACGTGGATGCGTTAAATGCTTGGGTGCGGCTAAAAAGACGAGAAAAACTATGCTCTTTATGAAGCCTGCGAGATGTGCGATGGGGTTTTGATAGTGGCAAGTTATCCACGTGTGTTCTATAGATGACTTTATGGAATAAACACAGAGTGGCTATCTTCCTGCGTAATGCCAGGGATGATAAGGATAACGAAGTCTTCCTGTTAGTTACACAGGAATAGTTACGCTGGAAATTCATTTTCCTCCTCGGCTCGTGCGCCGTGACGTAAAACGAATAAGAACATCACGATAACCGAGGGTATCCGTAAAGCCGTCTTCATGTGGATTCGTCAATCACCCCATTGATTCTTATTGTTCTATAGCTGTAAAACAGCTAACGTTGACCGCCAGAAATTCCGACTGCTCAAGCTAATCCCCAAAATATTCGGTATAGGCGCAAGTGCTGCCTGAAGAAATCACTGCGCTGTTCGTAAAAAGGTATCCCATCCACCAATTGCAATTGAGCCGCGCGTTATTAGTCCGGGCACCAGCAGGTAGAGGTTTGACGGACTGAAATAGCGACACATTCTCCTCAATATTTACGCGTTGTCACTAACATCGTAGCACGTTGTATACATGTACATTCTCCAGCACCCACTTTCACCCTCTGTGTGCGGGGACGCGAATCATGACGCCTGCGCACGCTCTATTCTGACGGCGGCTGCAGCACATTCTTGCGATCGATCCATATCTCGTGTACATGTATATGCGCACAGATATAGGATAGCAAATATCAATTACAACTTTCACCGTACGAGATAACGCAATTCGTCATGTTAGTTCGAGTTTGTGGATCGCCCATGCAAATTACGGTCGAACGTGCAGTTCAACTCGAACTGGGCAATGTCTCAACGTCTCAATGAAAGGCGCTGCACGCGCTGCCAGCAGACTGCCTGCAGATAAGTGGCGCAAACAACGATATTCAAACAAGCCCCGTCCACAAAACACATCCCTCCCTATCTTTGTTGTCCCCTGTGTCGCAACGTCCCTTATCATTTCGACCTCTCACAAACGACGATGTTGGGAGTTGACAGCGCGGCTTGGTATACAATTCGTCGCTTTGCGCAACTACACGCGCTCTCCACGTGCGCGTTGTAAAATAATAACAAATATAAATGGCGCGCGAGGCCGCGTGAGGATACCGGGCAAAACCGGAGACTGCATTGCATCACCGCGTGGCGGCAGCTCGATCGAACGCATTTGTAATAACGCAGCGGGTTTTTTTTTTTTTTTTTTTGCGATGACGAGGTCGCGATCGGGTCGGAGCGTGAACTGATGAACAGCGGGAGCGTGAAAACAGGTAACACACGTGTAGACACAGAGGCGCTGCGCCGAGAGAGAGAGAGAGAGAGAGAGAGAGAGAAAGAAATAAAAATGGCAAATACATGTGAAAAGAACCAAAAATCAAAGAAAAATAACGAACGATGAGAGTTATAATGCATATGATAGTGATGAGAAAGCGACCGGGAGGCAGTGGAACGGAATACCGCCGCAGCGCCTACGGTGGCTGCATGAGATTGGAAATCGTCATGGCGTCCGTGAGAGAGAGAGGGAGAGAGAGTAGATGTACAAACACGGATCCATCAACGCGAAAACGTTCAGGGCAACGGAAGATGGCATCGAGAGACGAATAAAATATAGCCGCGGTGTACATTCGTATATACGTGCATCCGCATATACGATATACCGCGGCGACGAGCAGTTTTGCATACAATGCGTTGCGGACGATCCAGTTCACGCTTCCTGCTGCGATTCCGACCGGAGCGGCGATGGGCGAGGCGGAAACGCGCGCGTGTGTGTAGACGCGCGAGCGGCGGAATCGAAAAACGGGAAGGAGAAAAAAAAAAGCGATCGAAAAACGAGTAATACACGGCATTCCGGTGCGAATACATGTAGCCCCGCCGGAACAGGATCGTTGTTTCGTTTGAGGAATCGACCCTTAAAAAAAACAATAAAAAGAAACGCCACGCGTGTCATAGAGGGTCGCCGGAAGGTGAACGAGAGGACATGTCACGGCACCTGTTTCTATAGTTTCGATTTTAAGAGAATCTCAGTGGATCCTTAGAAGGGTGAGGCAGATTGGGCTAGTTGGTGTGTCATGTTGGTTGTTATAGCCCGAGCTCAAGACTAGAATAAATGCACACGGCGTCTTCGTGCCTATTAAAGCGGTAGCGGTAAAGATCTCGATTCCCAGAAATTTTCGGCGCACCGGCGTCATTGGCTCTGCGCGAAAAATCGTCGTTTTATAAGTGACCAGAAAAGCGAGAACGATGCAAATATAACGAATGATAAAAAAATTCTGGGTCAGAGCCAGGGAGCGAACCAGGGTCGTTCGGGTTCGAGTGGGGCACGGATCTTTTGCGTGGCAAGCGGATGTTCCACCACACGACCACGCCTCTGCTTGTGAGAACAGCAAAAAGAACTTCCTCTACTCGGAAACACAGTGAAAGTAGCTTTGATGCTTCACAAACACACGCGTCTTGTATGCGTGCTTCACAATGCGACATGAAACATTGCAGTAATAGAGAGTTTTAGTACTGCGGAATGGTGCTACGTACGCATCACGCAAGCGCCTTGCGTTACGTGGCGTCGTTTGCCACTAATCGGCTTTTGGTACGCCGTAGTACCCGCGTACGTAACGAGCGTGAAGCGTGTTGCGTCATCTGGTAGATCTGAATAGAAGTACGTGTTGTTGACAGCCAATGTGAGCCAATCCAAGTGTTATAGCCAGATTATGGCCATATTTTAAGCCACAGAGCCGGTCGGTGCTTGCCTTCCATGCCGCCATTTTGCAGATCGAAGTCTCGCGTTGTCGCGAACTTGTTCGAGAGCAGCGCGATCAGCTCATACGTACGCACGCACGCATCTCATGCGTGCGTACGTAGCGGCTGCGTACGTATTGCGATACGTGCGCGTTGCGGTCTGCGCATGCGCACTACGCAGAACGTGGCGTCCTTACGTACGCAACGCCGCCACGTACGCAGCGTACGCTGTACTAAAACTCTCTAATATTACGTTATACAAGCTGTCATTGCCAGCGGGCATCAGAACAATGATTATCATAATGTCCTCGTGGTTTAAAGCGGGTCACCCACTAAAAAATTCACACACGCTGCTGCACCTATTTTCTTAAGGCCACGTAGCGGGTGCATCTATAGCAAGTTCAAAAAGTTTAGCGCACCAAGCTTTTGAAGTACGCACTAGGAACTTGATATTGCTATCACGTCTGAAAGGCGACGCTTTAGGCTCCCCTATAGTCATTTTTGTCCTTGTCTTGAGTTCGCGCTTTAACAGTCGGAGTCATTCGGTTCCTTTAGCTAACGCTAAGGACATTTTACAGACAGACGTCCACACACTGCGGAGAACTCTCCATGCATTTATATCCCTCTTGATTGACTTTAATCTATGTTGATCCGCTGTTGACTCACTTTAAAGCATGTTGAATAACACTTGTCATGATTGATACCGAAGTAACTCGATCCACTGTAGATTCACAACTATGTCACTGTATTAATTCTTGTTTCACACATGGCGATAGTGATATGTGGGGTTTAACGTCCGAAAATCGGCGGGGCGTCAACTTAATTCTGTTCGTGAAATAAATATATCAGATTTTGTGAGTCACCTGAGTGACGTTGATATCTCTTCTCTCATTGTGTACCCGGTCGTAGTTAGGAGGGGACGATATTTGTTCTGGAAAAATCTTGTGGTGATATTACTGCTATTCTTTGCTCTTATATTTGTGTACCCCACTCCCGAACAGCTCTGAATAAGGCTGCAGTTTTTAATATTATGTAAATAATTTAATAATTAATTTTTTTTCAGTGGTTCACTGAATCATACTCAGTTTGCGTTGAACCCACTTTGTAAGCTTTCACGTTTCTCCACGATTAATGAAACGGTGATGGTGGCGACCCGAAAAACACTTGGAAAAATCATTGGATTACTCCACTCGGATCGGTTCTTCCGTCGTCACCTTCGCATTCTATTCACTATATAAAAAATAAACAACTACAGCCGCGCACGCGTAGACGTTTTCACAGGCCAGCGATTTTGCAGGCGACCCGATCAACAGGAAATCCAGATCATTAATTCCCACGCGTGCACAGCGCAGACGAGGTCCTCGCATCATCGAGGTCTCCCGTGAGTTATTATATTTCAGACTCGGTTCGTGTACGTTTTGTTTGTTTTTTCCTTCGTCTACTTACCGCGCGTCGGTTGGTGGTACTGTCGCGTGTGTATACTGTATATAGTATAGCACGCCGACGCCGGCGCGACTCGCCGCACCATTAGACAATGGCGGGATGTGATGACGCCATCGCCGGCAAAGCGCCAGCCGCGACGCATATCGGCGACCGGAAGAAGATGCGGGTATAGCGCTGCAAAAGGGGGAGGCGCGGTGGAATACTACGTGAAACCGCATATCTACATCTGGAATGAAGTCGATTTACTTACTCTTTTTTTTTTAGCCGCGATATATACCGGGAGTGGAATGCCGACACATGACGCAACGCGCGTTGCCTTTCCACGGCGGCGCGCACCACGGGTCAAACTTTTTTACGCGGACAAAACGTGCCGCAGGTATACTCGCTGTGGCAGTATGGCCCACATTAACAATAGCTCCTTGACTGGACCTCAAGGAATGTTTGGAAGTGGACCTCAAGGGATGTTTGAGCACTTGAAGTGGACCTCAAGGGAAGTGGACTTCAAGGAATGTTTAAGCACTGTTTCTCGTTGCGATTTTTGCAACGAGAAAAGTCTCGAAAATCCCCTTGAGGTCGAGTTTCGAATCGAGGAGCGTTTGTGAATAATGGACCGTCTTTTTTTTTCTGCACTCTAAAGACATCAGGTTCGTCTGGGTAGTCTTTTCTGTCACGCAGGCAAAATTATAATCGTCGTCTATCTTTCGCACATTTCGCCGTTTTGATGGATATATACGCATCCGGTGTGTTCAAGTCACGAGAGGCGCGCACACAATATCACGTGTGACGCGGCATTGTATATTCAATAAAGAAGAAAAGTAGCCAGCGCTCAGCTTATCTTCTTCTGTTATATTGTGATTATATAACTTCTGTTATAGTGTCATAAAAATTCGTATACGAATTTCAATGTTGTGCGCCACCCACCACCCACATTATAACCTCTCACATAAAGCGTTTGGGGCAAGTTAGAGGTCGACGCGTTTAAAAGAAAACTTTAGAACAGCGCAACGCAAATCTTCGCAACGCTTTCCATTCACGTTGCGCATGCATCGTATGCTATCCTCTTGCGGGCTCCCGTTGAGTGACAAACGCTAACGCCACGCCCGCCAGCTTTGCGTACGGTATTCTCAAACGTTCTAATACATATATGCTGGCTTCAGCATAGTTGACTTTGCGATGTCGTCTACAGAATGTAGGTCACAATAACAAGCGCAAATGACCCCCGTTTACGATTGTTCTTGTAAGGTACATTCCGGCTGTTACATGCTTTCAAATTCTAGCATGTTCAATTTGAAATTCTAGATTTGCACACAGTTTGCCGCGGACAGCAAGCCTCACAAGGAAGTGGTTGTTTTTGTTTTGTTTTTTTACATCGCTTTCCTCGTTTATATTTATTATGCTTGCTTGCTTTTTTCTCGTTCTTTGCTCAACCTGTTCATCCAAGCGACTACGCCACTGTAGGAAATGAGAGAATCTTATTATAATCGAGAAGAAATGAACGTTGGACGGCGACCTGTCCTGCCGAAAATAGGTTTACGAAAATCACGCATTAGGCTGCTGGTATACTAGCCTGGCGATTTTAAGTAGCCAATAAGGAATTAAAGAAGAATGAGAAGAAATAAAAAAGGACCGGGCGCAACATATAAGCCGCGACTCGTAGCGGCCAACTCCGATGCGTAAATGTCACGGCTTATTAACCCGCGACCACCGTGCGGTGGTTTTTCGGTTCGCTCAACTTTGACACCGCTGTCTGTGCGGCCGGCGTCCATAAAGGTTCGTTAAAGAGCCGGGTGGCCGAAAACGTAGCCCCCCTTCACTGCTCCCTTCCTTCTACTGTACAAACCGCTAAAACATACACAAGTCTACACGTACACGACGGCACCTGTAATAAGTGTACGCTCTCCATAATTTCGAAACTGCATGCTCACGCACGAGCGCGCTTCGGAACGGAGAACCGAGAAGTTCGTTATAACGAGAAATAATAAAAAAAGAAAGGCACGTAGAACGCAAAGCGGAGAAACGCTATAGGCGTGCGCAGAGGTTTCGACCCGCTTAAGAGGAGAAGCCGTGTGCACATTATTATACGGGTCGGATATGTTATAGTCGACACAAGTTTCACGACTTCCATTTCGTGCCCCAACACGCTGCGCGGCATCCAACGATTGGCTCCTGGATTAATTTTCCGCTTCGTCATGCATCTCCTTCGCCCGAAAAAGGATCCTTTTTAAACGGCAGTCGTACGAGTTACACGCAAGGCAAGAGCGCAGCCATATTTTTTTTTTTGTCGGTCGGAGGGGGGAGGTTAGACTACACTTTTCATGTATGTTCGTGCGTGTGTTTGTATGTGCGCGTGTACGTGGAACCTTGAAAATTGAAAAAAAAAAAGAAGAAAGAAACGTTTCGTGTGGGTCGAACCTCTCACCTTGCCCCAGTATGCAGTGCTTTTAAGTCACTGATACAGAATTGACTCGTACAGCCGCGGCCACGTCTCCGTTTAATAGAGCTAGCGAGCTGTCGGTTTTTGTATAGATACTGTATATGCTGTACATTTAAAGGTATCATCATCATCATCATCAGCCTGACTACGTCCACTGCAGGACAAAGGCCTCTCCCATGTTCCACCAGTTAACCCGGTCCTGTGCTTGCTGCTGCCAATTTATACCCGCAAACTTCTTAATCTTATCTGCCCACCTAACCTTCTCTCTCCCCCTAACCCGCTTCCCTTCTCTGGGAATCCAGTTAGTTAACCTTAATGACCAGCGGTTATCTTGTCTACGCGCTACATTCCCGGCCCACGTCCATTTCCTCTTCTTTATTTCAACTATAATATCCTTAACCCCCGTTTGTTCCCTAATCCACTCTGCTCTCTTCTTGTCTCTTAAGGTTACACCTACCATTTTTCTTTCCATTGCTCGCTGCGTCGTCCTCAAGGTATGCAGCTCATTTAAAGGTATGCAGCTACCTAAAGGCAGCTGCACACCTTTAAATGTACAGCATATACAATAAATCTGCTTTTTTGCTCTGTGGGCGACACCAGGAGGCAGTTTCGGGCTATGACGTGGTGTGTCACGGAACATCAAGGAGGTTATACTAACCTCCTGGGGGAGCATGCACGGCTTAGTATGTTAAGAAAGAGTGTTTAACGATTTATAGTACTCGGTAATCAACTATGGGAGAGCTGAACGCCGTCCCTTGTAAATCACTTTTTATGAGACCGCATCAAGAACACGAACCTCGTAGCTACATCGTATTTATGCTGGTGGCATCACCGCCACAGCGACCACCGCTCTCCCAGTCAGGCTGACTACGTCAGTGCCCGAAACTGCCTCAAGGTGTCGCCCCGCTGAGCAAAAACCTAAGAGTGTACTCGATGCGCTCGTTCGCCTCCGCTGGCACTTACCGAGGCACTCTATAAATAAAAACTGGCTGCTTGCACGCTCTACACCGCCGTTGCCACGGCTGTACATTAGTTCACACAATATGTCAGACTGTATTATGACAACTGCGGTTTAACGAATCCTGTTGGTAAGCCGATTTCGGAGAGACGAAATGATTTACGGTGGCCGAATGTGCAAGGTCAGTTGGGCTCTGCTGACCGAAAGACAGCGGTACGTTCGGTAATTTTGTGACTTGATGCTCACACGTGATCAAGAGAGGGAGATATTTGTCATAACAAGATGAACGCACATCCACAGCGATGAGATGAAACCTCTAAGGAGCACGTTTGACGTCTCTGCTTTGAAAGGAGCGCGCACACTAAACGAAAATGACCTAAAATAACCTCAAAAACTGGGTAAACCATTTGTCCTCTAGCGCACTACCTTTCCTGGGTTTTTTTTTACCACCTACTACCGAGGTAAAAATTTACTCTCGTGCTAACTGAGTTTTTGAACGTAGGGAGAGTAGTAAATATTTACCCCAGTGAGGTTTTCAGCGAGTATAGAGGGAGTAAATTTTTACTACCTTCACAAGGTTTTTGAGGCTATTACTGGGAGTTATTTCTGGTGGTAAAAAAATAAAAATTGACGGGTGCATTCGCCCAGAGACGACAAATTTATTGAATAGCAGAACTGATTGAATTTATTGAACGGCAGAATTGGTGACACATAGATTCACATACAGACAAACACGCACACACAACAAATGCAGAATAATACACCACTAGAACAGACTGCACGCGTTGCTCAACTACACTTTGACAGTCCGGTATATATATAGGCACGACTTTTTGACCGGCCCTGTAGGACCAGTAAGAGAGCTCTTTTTCTGCATCGATAAACAAGAACAGTTGAAGGTGCAAGCGTAAACTTAAGGTGGGCTGCAGGACACTAAATGTCACACCGACCTTTTATTGTAAATCTACCCAATCTCACCTTTTTGAGTATCCAATAATTACTTGGCACACCGGGCTCATGGCCCCACGCGTGTTAGCACTGCTGATGCACAAGTCCATAAAATATACCTAAGTACGCACAAACCATGGTAGCTCAATGATTTTCATTGAGCGACGGTGCACAAACACAGTAGCAGCACGAATTCATCACAACGGGCGTAGAGGAGCGGTGCACGCCTGCACACAAGCTTCTTACCGACGGCGCACTAGGCCTTTTTGAGGAGCACGGCTATCCGATGAAACACAGCTGGTGATCACAGAACACATATCCTGTGCGAATTTCGTCGTCGTTCCAGACACAAATGAACACGTGGCCACTATCTTACGGGGACGGGGCGGTGTAAATACCACCGTCCGGGTTTTCTTCGTGCTCACCGGCAACCGT
Source organism: Rhipicephalus annulatus (assembly GCA_013436015.1). NCBI lineage: Eukaryota > Metazoa > Arthropoda > Arachnida > Ixodida > Ixodidae > Rhipicephalus > Rhipicephalus annulatus. The sequence continues at coordinate 49,626 of WOVY01006606.1, forward strand.
TTGTTGGTCCCGTCTGCCTCGTATAGGCTTCGCGCTACATGTTTGAGAGCAGTTGGTGCATGAGGTGGGCAATTCGGGCAGCACTTTACTCGTGCAGACATCGCCTACTGTGGAACAAAATATATGCGATGCTTCTTTCACCTGCCCCGACGACACACTCCCACTGGTCACTAGTCACTGGTGGCCGCGGCTCGGTGCCGACGACAGAGTGAAGCATTTTGCTTATTGCTTCTCCAGCAGGCAAGCACGGACGATGACACCAGATTGATTTTGTTACCACTGCAGATCTGGAGATATCCGCGAACTGGAGATATCCGCGACGTGCAGGTTCGGAGGCGCTCGGAAGAGCACGGTCGCTCGATGATGTAGGAAACACGTGAGATCCATCAGCCCAACCTGACACACAGATACCGAGCTTCTTGCACTGTCTGTCTCCAAAGCCACCGCCGAGCAAAAGCAACAATTTGCGAAAATATGCAGGACAACTTTCCACAGCAGGTTTTCTTTCTTTTTTTTTCTCTTTTGAGAGGCCCCCCCCCCCCCCCCCCCACCGTATTTTTCTTTTTTTTTTCGTTCAAAGAATGCTGTTCTCGCTTGTTGTGCTTATGCTGCCCCCAGTTCCAGTGAAAGTGCGTTGACTCGATGTCAGTCCCGAGGCACGGCGATGCAAAAAAAAAAAAAAAAACTGTGGTCCTCTGCGTACCTTCAGGAGAGCGTCACAATGGGGCAAAAGCCACCGAAGCAGCTGCACCTTGCAGTCACGTGGTAATAAACTCTGAAACGCAGGTTAAAAATCACGTGACTGAAAACTCCCTAAGTGGTAAAACTGGATTTTGACATCCTTTTACTACTTGCCTGAGAGGTGGTGGTAAAACTATGTCATGTACCATCTTTTACTCCTACACGAGGTAGTAATTTTAAACGCAAGAGAGTTTTCAGAGGTCATGAGCCGCAAAAACCCCAAACTCGGATAGTTTTTGCTTACAGTGCGCGTTATCGAAAGAGAACAGGCCGTGGATGATTGCGCGCGTCTCGAATATTTACACGTATATGTCGAGAGCTTCGCGATTTCCACTTTCATGCACGAAAGCGTCGCACGCTGTATGGCTGGCTCCTTCAAGTGATTCATTTTCTGCTTCGCAGTCCCTTACTCGTGCAGGCAAACCTTCTTCAAACGCCGTCGAACGGGCGTGGTTGTTACGGCCTTGCTTCATCTATAGCATGTTATAGCAAGCATACGGAGCTAGTGATTTGAACACGCGGAGTGCGGGCTATAACTTATATCGATGACGGAAATAATCGATTTAGATGAGACACGGAGCACGCGCGACCGTTTCTATACAGGCGCCATGCAGAAACCAGAGGGCGCTGCGTAGCTTTGATTTAACGAGCGAGCGTCGCTCACATAGGCCGCTAGGGGCACGAATAGAATGAGACGCACGCATGTCGCGTCACCCTCGTAATTTGACCACGGTCGAATGCCGCGTCTTCCCTCAACCAGGCTTCGCGACGTCGCCAGGTTGTGCGATTTCTTCGCAGTATTCGCAAACTTTGGGACAACGTTCGCAGAATCTGATGTCGGCTGCCAAAAAAAAAAAAAAAATCACAGCATATCCACGGAGTGAATGATTATGAGTGCGGCGAAGCGTCCGTCAGCCCGTCCGTGCTTCCGTCCGTCCATTCGTTCTTCCTCCGCTCCGTCCGCGTGACTATCCTGCGTCCATGGATCATTGCAACCATCAGTCTGTCCATGCGTCCGTACGTGCGTCCAAGCGTCCGCCCATCTGTGCGTCCGTCTTCTAGTCTGTCTGTCCGACCATCCGTGTGTTCATCTAGTGAACACTCCAAGTACCACCATCTCGCATCCCCTGTGGCACATACCCGCTCCGCGCGTCCGTCCATGCGTCCATCCGTGCATCCATCTAGTAAACACTCTAAGTACCGTCCCCCTCCCATCTTGCATCCCCTGTAGCACATACCCGCTCTAGAGTGGTTATGTGCCACCAGTGGCTACGTACGACAACAACGGAGGAAGGACCGACCCACACCATAAGGAGCCTTGCTCCTATAATAAAGACGCCCCGAATGCTGTACGGTGGGTTCCTGCTAGTACAACGAACTCTTATCGGTAGTTTTGTGCACGTTGGCTGCGATATACGACTATTCTATCACAATTCCACCACGTTCTACCAAACCCCTTGTTACCGCGCATCAGAAGTACATCGAAAGACAACTGAAACATACATGATTTTTCTTCGTATTGCCTCCGTAACGCATTGCGGATACGCAAATGTCGTCATAAAATACTCTACGGGCACGCGCTGTGGCCCACTCCAACAACGTCACTGTGAGGCAGTCACCGGCACGCGACTCCGGGTATTCAAAATGCCATCGCGTAGGAATTCCATTCGATAAGCAACCAATAACTTTTTCTTTTCCGTGGCACCAAATGTTTTGGCGCACTCTCTGGAACGCACAGCCAGAAGGAAGCCCGTGCCGTTCCTCCAAGTGGCCTCCGCTCATTACAGCGCAAATGTGGCGTCGTTAATGTCCCGTTTGTTCTCGTATATACAGACGGCACTTAGGTTGGTTCCCCACAGATGGCGCTGCGCATACATACCACCGGTAGACGCGCACCAATCGCATTTCGCTGTTACGTAAAACGCGTCAGTATCGACACGGAGGGAAGCCACGTCGAACCTGTACACATGCACGTACATTTGCAAGGAGGAGGGCGCAGACTATAAGGAAGAGGGGGGGGGGGGATGGATACACGCCTACGCGACGGTGTACACACACTGCACAAAGATGGCCGCTTGTTCCGTACCCGCTTCTGCCTATCCGGGGCAGACAGAGAAACGCCGCTGCCACGGCCCACGGTGGCGCAGACAACACGCGCATACGACAGTGCGAGTTGCCGCATTCTTTCTCGTCATAAATGACAAACAACCTTCACGTCACGCCAAAAGGCGCCCGGCGAGAGAACGAAATAAACAGAAAAAAAAAAACAAGGAGTAGAATGAGATATGGAAGCCACGCTTTCCCCCTTTTTACCTATTCAACGTCCCCATAAAGAATAAGGCGCGCTTGTAAAACATTCACGAATCCCTCTCTATCCCGGCGGCGATCGGTATATAGCTTTATCATAACGCGCAGTGGCAACGAACGCAGCAGAGAGACAAGAGAGATATGGGCGCGCAAAACAAACAAAACGCCAAGCGTCTCTAATAAGTCGAGACGCGGCGTCCGCCGGACCACGCACAGCCTCCTGCTTTGGGTCCGGGGCCGTCCTCCGACGATGCTATACTGCTGGTACAGCTTTCGCTCTGTAATGCGTCCTCGCCATAACCGAGCGATTCATGTACGAACGGACACGGAGCAAGGAGAGAGAGAGAGAGAGAGTGGCAGAGACTCTTATACCACGCAGCGCAGCCGCTGTATAGGCCTTGCTGTACACGCGAAAGACGCGTCTCGGTCTCTAGCCCTTCTTTTCTTTTATCACCCCCCCACAGACACACACACACAAACACTCCCAGTCCGTCTACCACGGTGCATCGCAACTGTCCATTATTTCTCCATCCCGAGCAAAGACACTTGGAAGCAGCGGTCGCTGTACGTCGGTCTCCCATCTGTTTCGGCAACGCGTAACAGTCGTCGCATGGGAGTGGCCCCGAAAGAGAAGGAGCCGGACATGCGTGCGTGCGTGTGGAACGCGTCATAACAAGGCGAAGTGGACAGCCTGAACGTCCGATTGGGTGCACGCTGTGGACGTTGAGTGTGTATACGTTACGGCAGGGAAGGTTGAATGACGGCGTTAAATAAAGTAGACGCGACGCTCTATTGAAAAAAGCGATGGAGGCGGAAATGTTGTAGGCCCGTGTGCTCAGATTTGGGTGCACGTTAAAGAACCCCAGGTGGTCGAAATTTCCGGAGCCCTCCACTACGGCGTCTCTCATAATCATATGGTGGTTTTGGGACGTTAAACCCCACATATCAATCAATCTATTGAAAAGGGGGAAAAAGAAAATGAGTGCCTTACTCGTCGTTGTTTTCTCCGAGTGATCAACCTCGGAAATCGTGGTAAGCTCGGGTTCGAATCACGGTTAAGAACACATTTTTCGTAGATTCAGAAAGCATTCTTTTTTTCTCGAGGAATTCCGTACGATTTTGCTTTTGTTGCCTCGTGCTAATCAAATGTAGGCCTCCTCCCGCCCTCCCCCTTTCATAATTTTTCCCGCACTTCGCGAGCGTCGGCAGAACTGATTTGCAGTTTTCATTGTCAACGGCTTAATTGACGGCTGGATCGTGGTTGAACTCGAAACACCGGTGGCAACTGCGGCGGCGGCTTCGCCTTTTCGGGTGTTTCTGCGCGTGTAACGCTGGCAGCGTTAGCCAGCACCCTATGCTATACATGCCGTGGTGGCTAGTTAGTGTCTTATCACAAATGACTATAGGCATCAGCATCGCGACGCGCAGGTACGAGGAGAAAGACAGAAGCCACACGTAGAACGAGTGTAGTAAAGCAGCGAAAGCAGACCGAACATATATGTACTCGTTACAAATGTTGGCGCGCATTTAGGGGCAGATACATCTACGTACAATGAACGCAGTGGTATCCATGGCATGGGAATGCCATTCATCAACCTCGAGAAAAGAAGTTATACACGGATAAGAAGATCCCTCTAGAGACATTCGCGCTTATCCATACATAATAAGTCTATATGCCTTGTTACACCAACAAGCGGTAACGATGAGCACCGAACAACGAGAAGACGGCAACGCGCGGACTCCGACGGTGCCTGCAATGAGTGCCAGAAAGCGGCGTATTGGGATGATGTTCGCGCATAGCGAATTAATGCTCTGCCAAGCACGAATTGAGACTGATAAATTCTTAGGTAATTTTTGCCACGGAATAGATGGCAGGCGATTCCCACGGAAGCTAATACATTATCTGCCGAGACGAAGATTCATCATGTAAAGTGAGCATGCGTGGTCGACATGATTCTTAATTAACAAGCACCGATGCAAGCACTCGCCGTGACAGATACGAAGTAAAAGCAGAAGTACAACAGCAGTGTCTCCCTATAGCCCATACACTGATGTTTTTTTTTTTCTGTCACTCTCTATTTTGTATTTTCCTAGCCTCTTCCTCTATTAAGAGTAGCGAAGCAAATAGGCTAATTGCTAGACTTACCCTTCGCACATTTCCTTCGTCTTTTTTTTACTTTATCTCTTAATTGACATTTGCCAAGGTCATTTGATTGCCATTACGTTATATCTCGGAATGAACGATTCAATAAACTTTTTAAAGTTCGGCGGTTTCCTTGGGGCGAGGATATTTTACCATATTCATTGTTGGAATTTCATCAAAATGATCTATCTATCTATCTATCTATCTATCTATCTATCTATCTATCTATCTATCTATCTATCTATCTATCTATCTATCTATCTATCTATCTATCTATCTATCTATCTATCTATCTATCTATCGAAACCATTAAAAACTCATGAGGATACCCCTCATCCTTCTTAGAACTGAAGCCGGATAGAAAATGACAATGCTGCGCTACTACATAAAGACCATGAGAGGGGAGAGGGGGAGCTTACGCATAGGATGGAAAGGAGGTAGCAGCATCTCGAGCAACGGTGACCTGGGTCGTTGTAGCACAACACTCGGTACCGTTCCTTTTCTGTCGTTTCTCTCTCTTTGTTCACTACCCCTCCGAAAACCTCTCGCCGACGCGCACCCGCTGCAGATGACGCCTGCGGAGGCAGCGCGGAATGGGGATATCGTGAAGATGCCACGGCGGGATAGTATGGACGCGCGAGGAAAATGGGGGACAAACGACGTTAGATGGGCGAGAGGAAAACATATGCGGCTTCTTGCTCACTATATATATATATATATATATATATATATATATATATATATATATATATATATATATATATATATATATATATATATATATATGTGTGTGTGTGTGTGTGTGTGTGTGTGTGTGTGTGTGTGTGTGTGTGTGTGTGTGTGTGTGTGTGTGTGTGTGTGTGTGTGAGCTAGGCAGGAAGCACAGTCATCGACGTGTTAGACACAACGACAACCAACAGACAATGAAGACAACGCAGGTATAGGGGAAGTTATTTGTAGTCTTTTAACTGCACTGCAGTAGCTAGAATGTAATAGTGGAGTAAAGACAACGGAGTAAATATGGAGTAAAGACAACTTGGAGTAAAAGTGAGTAAATGCAATTTACAACAGGTAGGGAAAGTAACTGCCCGCTTCAAGGCGAGAGAGGTGTATGTCTGTTATACCTTCCTTGGCTTCATTGTCTGTTTGCTCTCATTGAGGTTGTATCTAACAAAAGAAAACGAGCCCTTAAATTTATTTATTTTTCCGTTTGTTGCTGCGGTGTTATACAGCAGGGTTCCGCTAATAAAGGAACCACTAATTTATTGCTTAGTCTTACATGACCTCAAAAAGGGTTCGTACCTTAAAGGCGTATACTGACAGTGTTTCGAGACATCGCATAAGGGACATATTACGTTTCCTCTGCATGCAGTGCTAACGCTCTGCACCAACCGGAGTCAGACAACACGTTCAAAATATGTCAGTTTCATTTTCAAGTTTTTGTCGTTGAGCAACTGCAAGACAGCCCCCACTGCAGTGAACGTTGCCCCAACGAAGCAACACAGTTCCGCCGAGCTTGAGAATTCTGGATCATTCGTGCAGCCTAAATAGCAGAGACTGCCGGTATCGCTGAACGACAACTCAGTCATCTTTTTTACGTGCAACGCGAGTAGGTGACAGATCTGCATGTCACGAGGTACTGCCTCTTCGTGACGTCACAGTGCCTTGACATCACTGAGAAGTCGCGCTCTCGATATCGAACACAAAAGCTTTTTTTTTTTGTCAGCGGTATTGAACGTATATTCAATGCAATTCCAGGCACTACAAAACTGTTTTAGGGGCGGAGCTCCTTAAGGCGTGGGTATGTACATCATCTGAGGTATGTAGTTGTAGTAGTAGTCGTAGGTAGCAACTCACATACCATTGGCGCATACCCGCCCTCGGGCACATATCGGCATGTCCACATATTACAAAAACATGGCACAGCGTTATTATCACGCTCTCGGTGATGTCAAAGCGCTGACAGCAGAAATGTGGTACATACTCTCGTTTAGTCCTTGGATTGTCCGCTGGATGGCGGTACTTGTATATGATAAAAAGAAACGAGATGGCGGTACTTGAAGTGCTCACCATGGGGACGGACGGACGCGCGTATGGACGGACGAATGGACGCACGAATGGACTGGCGTACGGACGGATGAACGCACGGACGGAAGCACGGACGGATTGATGGACGCTTCGCCCCACTCATCATCATTCGTTCCGTGGATATGGTGTGATTTTTCTAGTATACTTAGAGCAACATTTCGATAATATTTAAAATACTTGTAATTAAGATTAGCCCATTACACAATTAATTAGACTGACATCGAATGAGGAGAAAAGTATACGAGCGCAGACTTGTTGACTAATAACCCAAGTGCAGCCCTTAATTTTACATAACTTCGAAAACTCTTCGCACCGCAGCAGCGGCCAAAACGCAACGCATTAGGCCGGCATCACTTGGTAAGATGGTATGTGTGATATCATACTACCGGTGCATATAGTCGACATGTTGGCTAATACGTTTAGTATTGTAATGAACCTAATATGAACGGAAAAGAAAGTGAATGTACAGTTTATGAGACTACAGTGGTGGCGAACACTTCAGCAAAGCTATCTGTGCCTAGCTCGTGGACGCTCAAGTGCGCAGTTTATGAAACTACAATGATGACGAACACTTCAGAATAGCCATTTATGCCTAGCTTATGAAAGCTGATCTGTACAGTTTGTGAGACTACAGGACTGGCGAACATTTCACCAAAGCTATGCATGCCTAGCTTATGAAAGCTGAACTGTACCGCAGTTTGTGAGACGACAGCAGTGGCGATTTGAGCTGAGGCTTTCTACAAGTCAAACAAAAAAAAAAAAACGAGCGCGATCAAAGCAATGCTTAACGAGAGGAGCCTACATTCAGCGCAATGACGCAAATGAACACGACAAAACCTCGATTATTGAAGTTACTTCACCCAGTACACTCAGTAAGTATATGTTTAAGCGTATGCCCTGAAATATACGAAGAACACAGGCAAACATATACGCGCCACGACTTTTGCAACGAAAACGTTGAATGATCCCGTAACGTGGGGAAGCCGTACATTGATGAGATTGCCATAAGCAAAAGCACTGTCTGTCTCTTAGAAAAGCACAAATAATTGAAACTGCGTCAATAAATTGCATTAATTCTTATTGGGCTATTCACTAGCCACGATGGTAAAGGAAGAAAGAAAGAAAGAAAGAAAGAAAGAAAGATAGAAAGAAAGAAAGAAAGAAAGAAAGAAAGAAAGAAGGAAAGAGAGAAAGAAGCACAATTGGGCGCAAGATAGTTTATACACAATAAATGCGAGAGAAAATGTCGCCCGTCAAGGCGCAAAAAAAGATTGCATAAAGAAGGCCAGAAGCGCCGCCACGTGGCGCATGCGCGCGGCTTTCCTACGACCGCATATTACGCTCGGGCACAACGAGAAAGGGCACACGCACAACCAGTACATACATGTAAGAAAAGTATACCATAAAGAATAACAGTACGAGTACAATATGCGTGTGAGCACAAAAAAAAAACGAAGCGATATAGAGCGACGAACAACACGAGATATACGGAGCCCTGGCAAAGCCAAGACCATGCCGTGACGGGGGTCTGCAGGGACGAGAGGGGGAGCGCGCAGCAAAAGGGCCCGGACGAGACGATATCGTCGCAACAAGATTCTCAGAGCCGCGCATCTATCTGGGCGATGTCTATCTATTTATCTATCCATCTAAACTGGCCAGCTGTGCACTGGGAAGCGACGAGGAGGCTGCAGCTTCTTCTCGTGAGCGAGAGGCAAGGCAAGACTGACACCGCCCTCCTCTTCACAACTCTCGGTCGTGTGTCTATCTTGCTCAAGTGAGACGTGCGCGCTGCCAGCGCGGGTGGGCCTACCCTCCTCTTCTCTAGCTGGACGTCGAAGACGAGCAGCGAAGCGTGCACCGTTCGTATATACACGAGATGTCGAATATAGGAAGAGGCGCTCCCCCCCTTCCTCCTTTTTCGTGGCCAGCCGATGGGGTGTGCGCACGCACGCACTGTGACGCACCGAAGAAGACGACGAACAAGACGTAGCCGGGTGGCGAAAAGAAAAATTGGGCACCGAATTCTCGGGGGAGGCGGTAACGGGGCAGGATAAAAACGGGCAGAGAGAGAGAGAGAGAACCGGAGGGGAAAGAGATATCTCAGAAGAGACCAGTCTGAAGAGGGGAACGAAAAGCGAGGCAGCACAAACGGTATTCACCAATGTGACAGTGACGGCGTTTTCAGTATTACGCATGCACAGCATTTTAAACATGAAAGAGACAGACAGACAGACAGACAGACAGACAGACAGACAGACAGATAGACAGATAGACAGATAGACAGATAGATAGATAGATAGATAGATAGATAGATAGATAGATAGATAGATAGATAGATAGATAGATAGACAGACAGACAGACAGACAGACAGACAGACAGACAGATAGATAGATAGATAGATAGATAGATAGATAGATAGATAGATAGATAGATAGATAGATAGATAGATAGATAGATAGATAGATAGATAGATAGATAGATAGATAGATAGATAGATAGATAGATAGATAGATAGATAGATAGGACTTTCGGGAAGCCAGTGGAACGAGAGAGGGCGTAAATGGGAATGACCAGTGTTGAAGTTCGGGCACGTTGGTGACCGTTGGTGCACGTGCACTCACGCGCGTATCCCAAACTGACGGGTAGCTAACCTATCAGAACCGTCTTTTCGAAGTGATCATGATTTTCATAGACCTCCCTGTCAAGAAATTTTAACATACAAATTCTGCGAGGTGATTTGCGAGGAACGTGAGCACCATGCACAGTGAATCTGAATATATGCACTCTCCAGGAGAAACAAGTGAGTTTTCAGACTTCGCCGAGCTACGGCTTGTCCCACAGCTGTAGTTTGCATAGCAATTGCAGACGTAACCGTAGTGATGGAGCCATGCGTTCTCCTGTGCAATCTCCGATCCTTCGCCTGAATGCTTTTGGAGAAGAAAAGTTGACGTTTTCGCTTAAGGCGCGTGTCTTACAAGAGGGCAAGTAAGTACAAACTATACCACTCAAGGGGCCGTTGCAACACTGCAATAAAGAATAAAAGAAAGAAGACCAGCAATTCGACGTCATCAAGAAGGCTCTATAAGTAGCCACGTCTTGATTTGGTACAGGATACGGTAAGTGTGTGTACAATGTAGCCCCGCGTTTCTGATCACCTCAGACGTCATTTCACGAAGCTCTGCTTTCGCCCCACCTTGGACCGGCGCACGCGTCAAGGAACACCTGGGTAGACGCTTCGGGAATGTATACAAAGAAACAGAGCTATTGGAAGGAAAAATGCGACCGCTGCGAATCGCAAACAGTCGATTGCAACACGGAGACGACTAGACGGTGTCGGTCGTGGGAGGAGGGGTATCGGTGGGGCCGCCGTGTTTTAAGACCGTGCAGTATTAGCCGCAGACTATAGTGCCCCGGCCCATCATGTCTCCTGGTAGGTGTATGCCGAAGGTCGGCGCGCTGTCTCGCAGATACGCACCGGACAGAATGGAAGGGGCAAAACCAATCTCGACACCGGTACCTGGGCAAACGTCGTTATATTGCGCCGCGTCTGGCCCGGGCAGGAATATTTACGGAAATCTCGTCTCGGTACCTCGTTGTCTCGTAGAAGCAGCGAGATCGAGGCACTGAGGCTAGAGAAATCGTGGTGCGAAGGGGCGTACTCGAGGCCGAGTGCGCAGAGTGTGTGTCGCATCCTCCGCCTCACGTTCTCCGACGAATCGCATGCACGACACTCACGACAGAACGATCTTGTAAAGCACACATTCAGACGACAGGATCAGGTCCTGGACTATAGTATTGGAGCAAAAAGGAGAACGATGTAGGCCTGGTTATTAACACACTGCGCCGAGTAGCAGAGTGTCAATATAGGATTTGTACGGGTTACACAAACGAGTGACTGTAGAGAGATACAAGTACACGCTCTAATGCCCCTGCTGACCCTTCCCTTCTGTCTTTTTTTTTTTTTCGGGAAAGCGGGCGGGTTCATTGTCTTAACCTGATGGTATGGGCAATTTTCTTATGCCGTGCTTCTCTTGTTGCGCAGTCTGTATTTTACATGATTTCACCCTTGTTCGCGCAGAAAGAGGCAGGATGAGACACTAGACGGAGCGAGATCTTTTAAGCGGCCGATCAGAACGTCGTATAATTAGTATGGTTGGACGAGACGACGGTGCAACCGACGACAGCCAATCAAATTGGGAACGGTATTCGTAAATGAATGATTAGAAAGACGCTGATCTAATTTCATATTATCTGAAGTAGTCCTGTAAAAGAAAATGTGGCAAGTGTCGCAACTTAACGCCGTTATGAGTCCTCTCTTCCAAGGTGGTCAATGTAACGAATAAAGGGTCGGTGCCGCACTTACCCATTAACGTCTCTTGACCAGACTTATCTCGAAGCCCTCAATACGTTTAGAACTAAAACGTGAAAACGCGCAAAGCCTTAACACAAGGCATACGCGAGTACAAGCCGCGTTAAGAAGCGCGAGCCTCTATGCGCAATCATACCGATAATAATCGGCGCAACATGACAAAGTAATCGATGTCACAACGCCCGATCTTCAGTCAAACGTACTCGCCAGAAGGCGTCTATTTCACACGGCCAGCAGCATCTCATCTTTTTTTATTTGGTGAGGATAACAGCGTCGAAACTTGGTTATGATAAACTCTCTGTCCTCGACGTCCCTTGGCAGTACATCTCGTCCTTGCACCAAGACCAACTGAATCTACCGAAAGCAGTGGACGAAAGCGTATACAAAACGGCAGCGAACATCCACAGGCACGCATACAGCGGGGATAAAAGGGATTGGAATCCCTAACAGCATTTCTCCCGACACACCCCTCGTCACGTTCCCGACACACCCTCTCCGCCGATTTCCGCGTCTAATTCCTTTCTACACTCATCCCCTTCCATCGTCTGGTGGCTTCATTGCACAATCTCGCGCAGCTATAACGCTGTCACGTGGCGCATATCGCTTTTCCGATTTGCTGTTTCTCGCTAGTCTTCCACGCCGAGATTGCACCGATCGCGTGTAACACACACAAAAGAACAGATCCCGCGACGAAGAGAACTGGCAAAAACACGCAAGATTCAAGAAAAGCACGGACCAGCGTCGGAGAAAACGAGGGTAATCCTTTAGTGCCACGCGGTCCTCAACTAATTAGTGCCATTAGGGCACTTAAAGATCGGTTTCGTGTAGCTCCCGATGTCTCCCTTCTCTTCCCTACCGGCCAGCGCATCTTCCCTACCCAGATTCCGCATCCCTCCCTTCCACTAACTCCCTATTGCTTCTGGGCTTTCGTTCATTCTCTTCTTCTTCTTCTTCTTCCTTCAAGCTAGATACCTCAGCGGCAACTTGCTTCCGCGATGTCCAGTTAGCATATCCTCTTTCCACCTTCCCGGCGTCCCCTAAATCCTATCGCCTGACTCCTTTTTTCTCTCGTTTTCCTTGCGGTATTCCCTATGCCGTAACGTCGTTTCCGTATCACCGGCCAGTTAGCATATTCCCTCACCCTACTACCGTCTGATGTCTTCGCGCGTACCCCTTCTCTCTAATTTCCCCAATCAATATACCTTAACGACGATTCTTAACGACGATTCTTCTCTCATGTTTCGTTCCACCCTCTCTTCTGTACCTCCGATCAATCCTTTGTTTTCCGGCGCTCCATTCCCTACACACCAAAGTGTGCATCCCACTAGCTCCCTCTATTTTCCTGTTCGCTGCTCGTTGTCACCTATCTTTTTTTTTTCGCTGTTACCTTTTGGGACAATACGCGTTCGCGGCGAAGACAGGCATGCATTACACTCCTTTGTCGTTCTGTATAGAGACTCGACAGGCGCTGCACGTGCCTTGTGCTGTTTCCGGGCACTTAGCCGTTCTGTGCTTTGGTTATCACTTGGGTATCTGGGTACACATGCGCGCCCGACTTATTTCGTCGGATTTGTTGCATACTAAAGGAATGTGTGCGACCGTGTTGTGTTTAGTAAAAAACACAGCGTGAACGAAAGATAAGATAAGACAGACAGACAGACAGACAGACAGACAGACAGACAGACAGACAGACAGACAGACAGACAGACAGACAGACAGACAGACAGACAGACAGACAGACAGACAGACAGACAGATAGATAGATAGATAGATAGATAGATAGATAGATAGATAGATAGATAGATAGATAGATAGATAGATAGATAGATAGATAGATAGATAGATAGATAGATAGATAGATAGATAGATAGATAGATAGATAGATAGATAGATAGATAGATAGATAGATAGATAGATAGATAGATAGATAGATAGATAGATAGATAGATAGATAGATAGATAGATAGATAGATAGATAGATAGATAGATAGATAGATAGATAGATAGATAGATAGATAGATAGATAGATAGATAGAGACGGAACGTATACAAGCGCCTTACCGGACGCGTATTTCTTTCCAGCAATATAATAAAAAAAACCGCCAGACCTGCGCGGAACGCGCAGCACAGTTACAGCGAAAGCGGCCTTTCGAGAGCCTTTACTAAACACTGTTTGGGTAATGGCTACAAGCACACTTACCGGCCACCCTTTAAGCCATAAATCATAAATTCGGTGTAGTATGACGAGGTAACTTGTTCTTGTTGATGCTTGGTTGACGAGGATGAAGAATCATGGCTTTGTAATGAATTGAAGCATCCGACGACCTATACTCGTTACGAAATTTTCATCCTGCGACGGCTGGTTGTTCCTGTGCTGTTCTAAAACGCTTTATTACACATACTAACGCGATTCCTTCCACAACGTGAAATGCTGCTTAGGGTCAGTTTGCAGCACCGAATTTTCAAGCACCGGCGTAGCTCAGTGGTAGAATACTACAGGCTCGCACGCAGAAAATCCGGATTTTAATCGCATTCTTTCCTCGGCATTTTTCGTTTGTTTACTTTTTTTCTTATTTCGCGCGATATTGTTTACGGACAACAGCGGCGGCGGCGGCGGACAACTACAGCGCAAAACGACCTACCATTGTGAACTCATAACAGCTTTAATTCAAAAACTGCTTGGCTATACATGCCAAAAAAAAAAGAAAATTGATGCAATCATGAGGCACGGTTATACACCGGATTCACCCCCCCCCCCCCCCCCCCTGGGTTTTTTAACATGTGCCTAACGTCAGCACAGGGGTCTTCTTCGCATTGCGCTTTCATTAAAGTGCGGCCGCCGTATAGCTGGCAAATGAGCACAGCGCGTAGGAGAGGAGCCTTACCGACGCTCTTAAGAGTGCTCGGAGGCAGCTTTGCAGCTGCTGTACTAGTCACGTGATGGAGAGCGGTGGCGAGCTTTGGGGTGGGCGGAGCCAACGCGCCGCGACGTCGCTACAAGCGCCTCCGTATTTCGACGGCGCCTACCGCTGTTTGCAAATATACACGCTCTCAGGTATGCTGACATGAGCTCTACAAGGCAAGAGCTCCACAAGAGCTCTTGTTCTTCTGAGGAACAGGCTAGGTACTCCTAACCTGTCCTTGCGGAACCATCCAGAATGACGTGAGACTTCAATCTATGTAGAAGCACTTCAGGAACACATGCTTCGGTACTCCTCGCCCTGCCGCGGTGGTCTAATGGCTATGGCACTCGGCTGCTGACCTGCAGGTCGCGAGATCGAATCCAGGCTTCGGCGGCTGCATTTACGATGAAGGCGGAAATGTTGCATAGGCCCGTGTACTCAGATTTGGGTGCACGTTAAAGGACCCCAGCTGGTCGAAATTCCCGGAGCCCTCCGCTACGGCGTCTCTCGTAATCATATGGTGGTTTTGGTACGTTAAACTCCACTTATCAATCAATGCTTCGGTGCTTCTGTTCTCACAAACTTGTACGAAGGCCCTCTGGCTCGCCCTGTTCCGTTCTGAAGCACGCGATTAAGCCTGCGGGGACGAGGACACACAATCGAGGGAGGCACTCATTCAGCCATATGTCTCAACCGCTCCTCCTCCGAGTCACTCGGCACCGAAATATACAAAGATGTGTAAAGAGAAACATACTGGACGAAAAAAAAAAAAACTACATGGCACAGGAAAATAATGCGAGACAATGAACACGGACGAAGCGCCGAATTCGGCGTGCATCAGCGGGGAAAAGCAATTGTTGGCAGCGAATTGGGATGAGAGGGGAGGAGGCGAGAGAGAGGCCAGAAAAAGTACGAGACGAACTGGAACAGATGGCGCCGCAAACACGAGAACTGCCGCGCTATTAGTCGTCGCGAGAAAGACTTGTTTCCCCACAGCGTTAATTCTGCGCGTTGACCGGCGGCTCCGCCCACCTATACAGTCTCGCGTCAGGTTGTTTGGCGTGCAGCTATAGGACCTGTGTTTGCTGCTGTACACCGCAGAGGCGCTGCGTACGGCTGCGCGGCATCCGAATACGCTCGCGCCTTCCCTTTTGCGCAGCAGCGTCCACACGCTTTTTTGTGCGGACGTGTGTGCATACAGGCGCGTCGCCAAGTCGGTTGCGGCGCGTTTGTGCGAGAGGGAGGCGGTGTGGAGTTGTCTTGGCGCGTACGCGTAATCTCGTTAACCTGTTTCGCTTCTGATGAGATTACCGCGACGTTCTCCCCCACCCCTCCACCAAACCCGCTGCCGTGCTGATTGCTTGCCGGACAGCAGAAGCAGCAGGCGCCGGCGTATGTCTCTAAGGAGTGCACGCATCAACGCCAAAGTACTGCTGCTATAGAGATGTACACCGGATAGAAGACGGAAAGTGCGTGAGGGGGGTGAGGGGGTGAGATCGAAAAAGAGAGAGAGGAAGTTGCTAAGTGTCGCGCCATCCACAGGAGCGTCGCATCCGAAGACTCGACACGTCGGCCACGCTGCAACACTAGCTACGATGCTCGTCTACGACGTCTCTCATATCGTGGTTTGGCACGTAGGACCACAGCTATTAGAGAGTTTTAGTACTGCGGAATGGTGCTACGTACGCATCACGCAAGCGCCTTGCGTTACGTGGCGTCGTTTGCCACTAATCGGCTTTTAGTACGCCGTACTACCCGCGTACGTAACGAGCGTGAAGCGTGTTGCGCCATCTGGTAGATCAAAATAGAAGCACGTGTTGTTGACAGCCAATGTGAGCCAATCCAAGGGTTATAGCCAGATTATGGCCATATTTTAAGCCACAGAGCCGGTCGGTGCTTGCCTTCGATGCCGCCATTTTGCAAAACGAAGTCTCGCGCTGTCGCGAACTTGTTCGAGAGCAGCGTGATCAGCTCATACGTACGCACGCACACAGCTCATGCGTGCGTACGTAGCGGCTGCGTACGTAACGCGATACGTGCGCGTCGCGGTCTGCGCATGCGCACTACGCAGAACGTGGCGTTCTTACGTACGCAACGCCGCCACGTACGCAGCGTACGCAGTACTAAAACTCTCTATTATCATATCCACGACCCGGCACGCGGGCAGTGATGCGTTGACGCGGGTGACACGACGCGAACTTGTTCAAATTGCTCTTTCACGCTTGAAGAAAAAAAAAGAGTGATTTTACTCCCTTTCGCGAGTCCTGTCCTTGAATGGAGACGTGAACTCTCCTTGGAAATTATTGTATACTCTCTTCGGAGAGTGGTGCGAAATCGTGGAAATCACGGGCATGCATGTCTGCGAGGTTTGTCCTTGGCAGCATCGAGCGAGACTCGAACTGTAGATGACACTGCTCAAATTAGGCTTCTTTAAAGCAAAGCCTTCGTAAACGGATCGCATTCACCCTCATTACGTTTTACAATAAAGTGTTTGCTTACATCCTGTACATAATCAAGCGGTAAAAAGATAAAGCAGACGACAAAGTGCCGTTGTCGTCTGCCTAGTGTTGACTTGTCGTCTGTCTGCCAACATCAGTACTGTTTTACTTTTCGTAAACTTATACATCCCCACAGAAGTTCTCGAAATCAAGTTTAACTTGCTTTTGCGAATTAGTTGAAACAAGCAAGTAGGTTTTTTTTTTTTATGTGCTACTCCAGTTTACTGAAACACAGCAAACCATTGTGCCGGACGAAACGCTGCTATGTTTAAGGTATGTGGACTCTTTGAGAACGGTGTTGGTCGAAATTAAGTGCATCCCACCGTTCCCACTAGTACGACCGCTTCCGGCGTCACAATTACCAGGCAAATGCAAAAAACTACACGGTCGCTACCATAGAGTTTCTTAAAATTAACTAGAGGGGACTCTGTCGCTGCGATCGTTCAGCGACCATGGGTATGATAAGTGCACATTTACCAGTCTTTGTACTCTCGGCTTCGTTTATTACAGTGTTTCGATTTTGTTTTGAAAGAAAGAGTCAACCCTTTTGAACTTCGTGACCCGATTTGGAAAGGTAAGTCTAAAGGAATAAGGTGGTGAACCGCAACCGCTGAACATTTGCTGATTTTTGTTTCGTGAGAAAACAGCTCCAAGCCACACGAACACACGCGGAGCCAAAAGCAGGCCAGAAGTACGAAGGTTAGACAAATGTGTGTACTATCCATCGTTTCCATGCTCGCTGAAGCGCCGTGCGTTGCAGCTCCCATAGACACTAGCGCCAGAGTTCACTCTAGTACATATTAGGAAACTTTCTCGCTAACACAGGTAAGCAAGACTGCGTTCGGTTACTTCGGCTCACTAATGACTGCCATCTTGCGTAGGATAACCGAATAGTGTGAAAACGTCCAATGACGCAGCGAAGGGTGGATTATACATATAGCGCGTTCAGCCTGCAAGAAAACGCCAGTTCTTGCTTCTCGTTTCAGGATAGCCACAAAGTTACATTTTTTCATTAAAACATTACTGAATTTCTCAATCAACAGCTAGTGTTAAAAAGGGAAGGGAGACCAAAGCAAAGAAATATCTCTTTGAATGATGTTATCAATTTAACATTTGTGCCATCGCAAACCCGTCAACTACTGTCTATAATTGTGTCGTCTTGCTGACAAAGAAATGATAGAGCGACGAAGGGAACGAAAGGGTAGAGGGGGGGAAGCGTTCGCCGTCCATAATGGCACAGCCATCACGAAGTCGAGCAGCTAAGATGACCGAAACGAAAGAAAATTTGAGAACAATGCGCGCTGGCCGTCAAAAAGTCGGGACAGAGTGATCGTTTTAAACAATGCCGAGACCCGGCCCCGTAAAAGCCAACAACAACCGGATACGCGCGCGGTAAAGAGAAAGCGCTGAAAAACAACAACAAAGCGTGAATATAAAAGAAGCCTTGAAAGACCGAGTTTGAGATATAAAAAACAAAACGAAAAACAAACGCACGCGCGAATAAAAGAACGAACCATCCTGAACGCGGCGTGCCTCAGCGTGGGGGGGGGGGGGAGCGATCAATTTAAAGAGTGACGAGACCTAAATCGCGGGGACAATACATAATGCGATGAAAAACACTGGCAGACAAAGACAGTTTACGGCGCTCACACAAGGCCTCCGTGATCGCGGTCGCTCTCCGCTTTGACGACCACGTGCGCCAAGCTTTTAAGTTTGGTTTATTCTCATCCTGTTCCCAGTAGTGGTAGTTTTTTTTTTTTCTTTCTTAGGAGGTATATACTGTAAAGCGTCGCACACGGTTTGGACGACGTGCTTAATTCCGAGCGAAAGCGTCGTCCATTTCGTATTCTTTCTTTTTTTTTCTTTCCCCCACAATGCACCACGCGGAGGCTAGCTACACGCGTCGTACACGTGCATATAGCGACAACAGCGCCGCGTCGCGGCCGCATTATGCGCCTGACAAATCGGCGTGATGGATGCGAGCGCAGGGCGCGCGACCCGTGCGCCACCACCGGAGAGGCGCACTCTTATAAGAACGTATACACAATATATACAAAACGAACGCTATACGGTCTGGCGTGCTACGTGTTTATACGCTACACCATCCATCCCGGTCTTTCGTCCTCCAAGCTTTTTATTACAGTTATCGCCGTACCTCGCACGTCATTCCTGTTGAAGGCGCGGTTGAGACCAAGCTCACTTCACGAAGCGGTAAAGAGGGAGGATCCACTTTCCCAATGGGACTCGCGGTGTGAATTTCGTTCACGGAACACTGTCGGTCTCGCTGGCGAATTTTTGTTTGTTTGATTGTCTGTTTGCCCAGCCACGGTGGTCTTGTGGCTAAGGTACTCGGCTGCTAACCCGCAGGTCGCGGGATCGAATCCCGGTTGCGGCAGCTGCATTTCCGATGGAGGCGGAAATGTTGTAGGCCCGTGTGCTCATATTTGGGCGCACGTTAAAGAACCCCAGGTGGTCGAAATTTCCGGAGCCCTCCACTACGGCGTCTCTCATAATCATATGGTGGTTTTGGGACGTTAAAACCCCACATATCAATCAATCAATTGATTGTTTGTTTACTGAATATACTCTAGTTATTTGCAAGAGCGTTGGGCTGACTTCAGCAGTGGTGTTACAGAAGTATAAGACTGAGTGTTTCCAGTACGGAAAGTGCTGAAATGAACTTGGCCAAAACGAGAAGCAGTGGCCGCAACGGTGAAAGCAGCTTGAAAGAGGGGGTTGGAGGGTCGCATAAGGTTAACAGTGTTTCAATAGCACTTTGACTTGGTAGAGTTGGCACATACCGGGATAAACTTCAGCGCGATTTAGACGAAGACCAAAGGAGACACGCAGAACAGAGACGAACACAGCGCTCCTCTGTGTTCTGTACGCCCTGATGTTCGTCTAAATCGCACTCAAGTCTATCCAAGTAACAATGTTTATTACAAATATTAGGATGAGGATGGTAAATCACTTATAAGCGCGGGAACTCTACAAGAAGACAGAAAAAAGGTACTTACTTTGCACCGTGGATTTCCAAAGTATCTGTTCTTAGCAGCGCGACGGCGATTTTTTATCGCGATCTCACCCAACCGGCCATCAGAAAAATTATTAAAGCGAAACACGGAGTAAATATTCGCCGTAGTGCGGTGGGTGACAGAATCCAAAGCACGTTGGCACAATCGGCGACCAGATTCGGAAGCCCAACTTAGAACTTCCAGCTTCAAACAGCCTCAATTGTGCCTTCTAAAAATGCATATTTCTCTACGAATCATTGTGCTGTAAGTGTGCCAATTCGCAATAATAACAATTATTGAGGCTATAGAAGCCGCTTGGCTTTATTTGAAGGAACCGCGAGCATTTAGAAAGATCATTAGAAAATAATACGCGTTTCAAAAAACAACTTCAAAAGAACATAATCTAAAGATTACTTGAATACAGAGAAATTTATGCCTTTAGGCATTATTCATACGCTTGACAAAGTTTGTGTTGAATACGTAATGGGATCGCATAGGAGTTTTAGTTATTGCGTTGTATTGAGTCTGTCTTTCCGGCTCATCAAGTCATTTGAAGATTTCATCACATTCATGTATGCGGAAGGCTTCACATTCATGAGAAGACAGAGTGTAGCGAAGCTGCTGTCCATACCGTCTTTTTTGTATTTGTATATTGTCTTCCTTATCATCGGTTGCAGCTATAGCGTAATGCTGACTTATACGAACTTCTCTGTAACCGCAATACATGTCAATCAGCCCTTGAAGCTAGTGCTGGCTGGTCAACGCATCTGGTCTTGCGTACCTATAGATCAAACGTCGCACAATCTATGCAGATCGTGTGAAAACATTACAGTACCAACCACCATTATCTTGGTAACGGAACGATAACAGCGACCTCGGCATTTTCTTTTTTTTTTCTTGGAACACTCTATGATCGAGAGCAGCTGCATGGGAGCTACCTTAAACCGAGTCTAATTCCATCCAACGCAATCGTCAGCCACAGAAGCCGGGCGGGCAGCCTGTAAGGCCACTACGATACAGACACACCCGGCCGCGAGCGGTACCAAACAAATTGCCGAAAAACAACGCCGAAAAAAACAACAATAGAGATGATGAGGCCGTGCACGGCAGTGCGGTTATGGAAGTAAATAAGTAAGTGAACGGAACGAACGAATAAACATATTAGCGCGTAGGCGAGGGAACGCGAAAGTCCGGCGTAGAAGTGGTCGGCGCAACGGTTGCTGGACCCGAGGCCCCCGCCGTCCAGTCCCACGTTAATTAAAACTTGACCGTCGGCCGCTGCTGGCAGTGATGGCCGCGAGCAGCAGCTGCGAGAAAACACGCCTGTCACTTTCGCCTTCGTTTCTTCTCTTTATTAGGCTCACTTTCATCTCTCTATACAGTTGTTTACTTCGTTAGTTTGATATTGCTTACCGCTTGAGGAACCACCCACTCTCCACCACCTCCCCCCCCTCTTTTTTTTACCGCTCTCTCTCGTTGTCCGGCAAACAAACGCCGGGCAAACAAATGCCTTGACCATCTGTGCGCCTGAAAAAGCTTCGCCGCCCGATGGGGGCCAGCGCAGCTCGCATCAGCGGCCATGCCGACCAACTCCGTCGAAATGCTGCCGCCGGTGCTGCAGGATCGAACCCGCGTCCTTTGTGTCCCTAGCTGAGCCGAGCTACCACGGCAATTAAGCCATCACTGAGCCGAGCGCCGTAAACACTGAGTCACCGCGGCAATTAACAGCAGCAATGTTGAATTCTTGATAAAATTCCTGCCCCGCCGCGGGGGTCTAGTGGCTAAAGCACTCGGCCGATAACCCGCAGGTCGCGGGATCAAATCCCGGCTGCGGCGGATGCATTTTCGGCGGAGGTGAAAATTCTGTAGGCCCGTGTGCGCAGATTTGGGTGCACGTTAAAGAACCTTAAGTGGTCGAAATTTCCGGAACCTTCCACTAAGGCGTCTCTTATAATCATATGGTGGTTTTATAACGTTAAACCCCAAATATTATTATATTATTGATAACACTATATACTGGATAACCTTATGAAATAAATAAGCTCAGAGATAGATGGAACTGTAAAGGAACGAACGCGTTCCATGCAAAGTATGAGAAGCGTTTTTATGATTTAGTCGGTAATAAATGGTTAAAATAAGTCGGTTAGCGAGAAAACTGCGACTGAAACGCGTATCGCTTTCAGCATAGAGAACTAAAGGAAAACATGCCCTGAAAGGACGAAGCCAATCGAGAAGGATTGCAGCCAGAGGAGCATTAGTTTTCTCTTCAAACGACAAGAATTACTGCGCGTGCTGCATTCGATGGGTCATGGGCAAATGATCTTTCGAGTGACTTAACAGTTGCCACAAGGCAAGTCTCTCTTTAAAGAAGCGAAAATCAATAGCACAAGAAAAAAAAAACTACCAGAATTTTTTTTTTTTTGCAGGCGCGAGTATGACCTATGAGTTCTAAAAAAAAGAGAAAAAAGTTCTGTTTCCTAATGGGTAATCGATGCACTGGTTGAAAAGCAGTGTTACCAGCCCAGTTTTTTTTTTTAGATAAATGAAGAATGTTGAAAGAAGAACACCAGCATCGAAGTAATGCAATCCACGCGCACAACGATACACAGACGGAACCCATTCAGAAGCCAGACGCAAGTTTGGATCATTTCAAACGGATACCGCTGTAGTCGACACAGTTATTGAATATATGGAAGCGCCAGGTTATGTCAGTCCATAGTGATGATCATTTGAGCGCGAAGTACCACCAGTGAAGCTCCATGTATCTATCACTTTATCGACGGCACTGTGAAGTTCTGCAACACGCACCACTGTGCCAGAACTTGATAATACACCAAAACTTTCCCAAGTTTTCACTCCCTAAATAACGTTATCGCGTGATGTTTCGCAATGCTACTCACTTTAGATGTGCCAGAAGATCGCGTGGCAGTTTATCATCCCTCGCCGTTCCCCAAACAACGCCTGGTCCTGCAGAAACCTAGGAGAAACGGCAGTCATATATTTCTCGTCTTCACACTTCCCGACAAGGGCCCACCAGTTTAATCCGCACAAAAGCGTAGCGTCCACATAACTGCTTGGTGTACTGAGAACAACCGGCCACCGGTGATTCCTTATTTATTGCCCAGTTAAGGCTCTTAGAAAGACAAAAAAAAGATATAATGTAGAAAGTGAGTGATCCGGACTGGAGCACACATCGTGTATCTGCTTCGGGCAATCGGTGAAGTACAAAAAAAAAAAAGAATAGGCGCAATGGCTATCCGCACCAAGCGCTTTTGGCTGCGTCTGTTCAAGAACCGAGACCGTTACGGTTGTTAAGGGTTCCTATTTTTCTCCAGCCGTGAAAACACACCCCCAAAGAATCGGCGAGATGTGGTGGGCTTATACGCACAGCGGGCCGTGTGAATCAAAATATAAAGCTCGCGCGCTTGAACAGCGTACGAAGACCAATAAACGAAAAAAAAAATGTGACCAGGAAAGCAGGAAGGATGACCGTTACGGTTGTTGGTTTGGTCATCTCGAACTGGAAAACTGGAAAGAACCTCACTGCGTATAGTTCACAATCGCAACGCTCTCTCTCTCTCTCTCTCTCTCTCTCTCTCTCTCTCTCTCTCTCTCTTTCTCACACACACACACACACACACACACACACACACACACACACACACACACACACACACACGTGAGCGAAACAAAATGAAATAAAATCAAGAAGCAGCCAGACTCAACAGCCTCTACCAAAACGTAAATAAACACCCCGTAAAATGACAGGACAGTACGGCACAGATGCGCTAGGGATGAGGAAGAGGGGATGCGGGATGGGGGGGCTCTAGCGGGAGGTGTCAAAGCGAAATGAGACAACAAGACAATAGTAAACACTGGACTCCCGAGCTGTACCTATTCTGTATACAGGCCGGCCAACAGACACCCTCAAAGTGTGGGATGAAAAAAAAAATTGCCACCCACCGCACACAATGACGCGCCCGATTTGAATAAAAGAAAGAGCGGCGAGAAATGTTCACAATGAAAAAGGACGGTCAAAGCGCCGCCGGACCGTTCGATATACAGAAGGCCTGTCTCACGCCGTACACAAAAGGTTCTCACCACTGGACGCGCGCGTTTGCACGTACGTAAATACAAACAGCTGACCCTATACCGACCTCTTGAACTGGCCGCTCACCGCATCCTGCTTTCTCGTATATTTATGTGTATGTATACGTTTCGTCTCCCCACATTTATTGACAAATCGCAGGGGACGGACGGCACAACAAAGCTGCGTGGACCGAGGTTTATGCTATAGTGACCAGTCCACTGTATAGTCTAATAGCGGTATGACTATTTTTCCTTTCTGGCGCCATCTGACGAGAGTTTCTCAAAGGTGAAGCATCGAAGCGATAATTTCGTGTGAGGCAACGTGGGCGTATGTTATATACTGATGAACGTCAGAAGGATGCTCCGCCATGGTGATAATGTCTGGGGTTTAACGTCCCAAAACCACGATATGATCACGAATACGCCATATAGTGGAGGGCTCTGGCAATTTCCGCTATTTGTGATTATTTAACGTGCACCTTAATCTCAATACACGGGCCTCAAACATTTTTCGCCTTCATCAAGTATGCAGCTGCCACAGCTGGGATTCGATCCCGTGACCTTCCCCATGATGGATCAGTGGCTGACATGCTCGGCTGCTCGCCCAAGGGGTAGCGATTTTGTGCAACATTGAATATATATATATATATATATATATATATATATATATATATATATATATATATATATATATATATATATATATATATATATATTAGGAATCGTTCTTGTGAACTCAGTGAACTTTCAGTGTACAATGACGATGAAGGCACGCAGTGCCACTTGTATACCATGCCACTGGTATAATGGACGGCATGCAGCAGACACGCTGCATCGAACTACAGAAAAACTCACTCACTAACGCAGGAACGATACGAAAAGTACCACGCAGTATGCGCTGCCGCCAGGTGTCCACCAAACGGAAAGCGCACGGAAACTACCGTCGCAAGCGCGCTCAAACACACAAACACCACAATATTTAGAGGGGCGGAATCGAAATAACCCACCAACAATCATCGCACTCCTCGAGAGCACAGGCCACTCCCCTCTCTCTCTCTTTCTGTCTCCCTCACTCTCTCTATCCCTCACTGTGTTTCCGTCACTTGTTTAAGCATTTTCACCTTCTCAAGGCAAAAGTAAAAAAAAAACGAAAAAAAAGAAAGCGGCGCAAGTCTTTGTGGTCGGTAGGCACGCGCGATAGGAACAGTGGACAACAACGGCCTGAAACTTCACTTTATTAGGTAACATTGATTTGTTTTGGTTTGGTTTCGTTTGTCCCGCCAGTTCGAGCTCTTTTGTTTGAACTGTGCGGCCCGTTACATTTCTCGGAAAAGGCTCGGTGGGGAGGTCTCGCAGCGGACGGCGGTAAATGCGGAGACCAAAGGAACAAACAAACAAACGTACGGAAAAGGAAAGCAAATCAAACAAACAAACAAACAGTCACGGTTGCATGTGTAGCCCTGATGACCAGCAGCCCCTGTGGCATACGATTGTGGATCGGTAAGTAAATGCACGACCTCCCACGTGCCCCTTTTGCGCGGATGAACTTGCGAAAGTATGGAAAGTGAAAATTGACAAAAGAAAGAAAGAAAAAGAAAGAAAGAAAAAGAGAAAGAAAGAAAGAAAGAAAGAAAGAAAGAAAGAAAGAAAGAGAAAAGAAAGAAAGAGGGAAAGGCCGCGGCAATAGTTTTTCCTTCACGCATCGATAGGTTCTCGCTCAGGCCAAAGCAACGCTGACGAGCACGGTATGGGCTAATAAAATGAAGTTCGAAAAGGATATTTAAAAAAATCCATAAAAAGAAACTCGTAATTTATTGCGCCCTCAGTAAGAGTACAAAAAGAAGAGTAATAGGCATCCAGGTGTTTCCCGCTCATCGGGTTTCAACAATAGCGGTATAGCACACGAGAAGAGAGAGACCAACGAAAGACGCAACTCCCGCGGTCTTCTTACAAATATCCCGAGCGGTCATTACGAAATAGTGTTAAGGTCAGACTGCGCTGCTTAGCGATCGCCATCGAGAAGGCAGATGCAAGAGCTAGGCACTCAGTATTAATAATATCGGGAGTCTTACACGTTCCAAAAAACCCCGATATGATTGTGAGGGGCGCCGTGGTGGAGTACCCCAGAGGTTTACACCGTCTGGTGTTCCACAACCTGCACTGACATCGCACAGTGCACTGTCCTCTAACACTTCACTTCCATCCAAATGCAAGGGCCGTGGCTGGGATCGAACCCATGACCTTTTAGTCAGCAGCCAAGAACCTCAACCGCTACACCACGGCGGCGGACGAGAGGTATACAGTATTCATCTGGAGCCGGCGTCAATATACACGTGCGCCTATACCGTATCCTGCCTATTTGGGGGGGGGGGGGGGGCAATGTCATCTTACTTCACAATGGCGTGCGCTATAATATAGCACGATGAATGGTCATACCTACATTGATTAAATTGGGAAATCTTTATTTTCTGGTTCAGACTGCGTAAGTGGCGCGCGTATTCACAGACCAGCCTTTCACTCAGCTATATACTGCCCCGCCGTGGTGGTCTAGTGGCTAAGGTACTCGGCTGCTGACACGCAGGTCGCGGGATCAAATCCCGGCTGCGGCGGCTGCGTTTCCGATGGAGGCGGAAATACTGTAGGCCCGTGTACTCAGATTTCAGTGCATCTCAAAGAACCCCAAGTGGTCAAAATTTCCGGAGCCCTCCACTACGGCGTCTCTCGTAATCATATATGGTGGTTTTGGGGCGTTAAACACCACATATCAATCACTTAGCTATGTACTGTTCCACTGACTGTTCACGTGGTATTTCGAAAAGCATTAAGAACGTGTAGGCAAACAAGAGATAAAAGATATATAGGGCTCTTTGGTCATATCGACCATTTCCACCAGTCTTAAATAAAGTCGATCCTTCTTTGAAGCTACAACTACATCACCACAAGTTTTCTCGATTGACAAGACGTCCGACATGAAGGCAGATTAATCCGATAAATACAGGTTAACGAGAAAAGTGTACCGTTGTCTACCTTGCGCGCTTCAGGAATGGGAAGTAATTTCCAACGCTACTAGAGATTAAGCACCAACAAAAGATAAAAGGTTGTCTGTACCCTATTATTAACGTCTAATCTATCACGCTTTTGAATTTCTAACATTTCTCCTCAACGTGAAAATTGAAAGTTCAGCCAGCTCCGCTTGACCAACGGTGATTATTGTTTAGCTCGTTGAATGAAGGGGGATATTAATGAAGTTGATTTTGATTGATTTGATTGACATGTGAGGTTTAACGTCCCAAAACCACCATATGATTATGAGAGACGCCGTAGTGGAGGGCTCCGGAAATTTCGACCACCAGGGATTCTCTAACGTGCCCCCAAATCTGAGCAAACGGGCCTACAGCATTTTCGCCTCCATCGAAAATGCAGCCGCCGCAGCCGGGATTCGATCCCGCGACTCGCGGGTCAGTAGCCAAGTACTTTAGCCACTAGACCACCATGGTGGGGCGAAGTTGATTTTGAATGAAAAGGAATTAAGTTGTTCGAATGACGTGGCAAGAAGTGGGCGGTTTTAGTGAGAGCACTGTAAACCAGTTAACACCCTTAAGGTTGATTTCCGTGTCTATCACTAACACCCTACGATACGTGTGCTTTGACGAACCGAAACGTTTATGGCATGGGTATTTCGAAACACCAAAGCACCCATGACACGGGTGTTTTGGTGTTTAACCATTATCGTAGGGTGTTAGTTATAGAGACGCACCCGTATTGTAGGGTGTCAGTTATAGACAAACACCTTTACCAGAGGTTGTTAGTTACAGACAAGCAAAGCACCCTTAAGGGTGCAAACTGGTATAGAGTGGGGAGGAACGGGATCAGCAGCGGGCGTGGTGAATTGTCGGAGTATAGTGAGCACTATAAGTGGTGCCAGGAGTTGCACATATTTATAGTTGGATTTATCCCATTATTTGCCCAGTATCTGGCACATACTGCTTTGCGGTCCACGACGGCTTCCGCACATTAAAGGCTCAACTAAGAACAACACCGCTGTTTAAAAGAAAGGGGGGGGGGGGAGTAAATAACACGTTTTATCGGAGCAAGCCGAAACTTCAAAAGCACACACGTGCGCCACATGTCGAGCTGTGCGCGTTCTTCCCACCAGCCACGTACACTCGAACCCCGCAAGCTTGAACTGCACGGTTGGTTTAAGTTTAATTAAAGCCTATACGCCCAAGGCACACCCGCGGAAGCGACGCGCGTGACTACGCATGAACCAGCGTTGCAGAGGAGGCATACGTGCTTGTATCTACCGGGTGGCGCGCTCGGTTTAGAACGTGCGCTCGCAACACCGGGGGCACAAAGGAGCGCAGGATGTGGTCTAAAACTAAGATCGAGAAGAAAAACAAAAATTAGGCCGAACATCTAAAACGCTTCAACGCTGGGAGGCCCCCCCACGTCAAACCGCGCGATGCGCTGGGTAGCCACGCGAGCGCTCACCACAGAAACACCTTTTTTTTTTTTTTTCACGTGTTGAGACACGTATACTTGTTTCAAACAGACACGAACGGTGGATGTGCATAAGGCTGCTTTGTGAATAAACCATACTACAGCCCGACGGTGAACAGGTAAGATGGTGGAACGCAGGAAGACTTCAATTAAAGTCACGCGGAATATCGGATGTTTTTTTTTTCTTTTCTTTTTTTGCACGTCGCGTTTTCTTTACCCCGCACAGCTTCCAACTGAACGGCGCCTCCTAACATGCAAACGACGTTTGATACAAAACCACAGCTGCGTAAAGGGAAAGAAGAATGAAATGAAATCGCGAGCTGAGCAGGTTCCAGTGTGTGTGTGCAAGCGCAACTCCAGAAGAAAATAAAAAAGGCTCTCGGGTATCGCAACAAGGAGAAAAATATAGGCGAATTCGCTTTCCGCGTTCTTCATTTCTTCCTTCTTTTTCAGAGGTTCGTCGCAAGTCACTTCAGCCGCAGCTGTTTTCGACTCGAAGGTGTTCTCACGCATGTTGCCCACAACGTATACGTTCACCACGGTGTTTTCGTTCTTTTTTTTTTTTCTTGCCTGAAGGTTGAGATCCACTTGCACCTCTTCTTGCTAGCAGTGACCAACATTTCTACTGCGACAACTTCAAGTTGGCTTCTCCTCTCGGTTTGCGTTTTCAGTCGGATTGCGCAGCTTGTTGTCACAAGTTTTTTAATGTTTCCACCGTTCAGCAGGACCACAATCGTTCAATAGGGAGCGTGGAAATCTGCATAAGTTGGCAGGACATAAGTGAATATAAGAACAGCGCAAGAGACAAAGACTGATTAAGATGTAACACACACATCGCTGTGTGTTA
This sequence comes from Rhipicephalus annulatus, assembly GCA_013436015.1. Lineage (NCBI taxonomy): Eukaryota > Metazoa > Arthropoda > Arachnida > Ixodida > Ixodidae > Rhipicephalus > Rhipicephalus annulatus. The sequence continues at coordinate 79,126 of WOVY01006606.1, forward strand.
TCTAGGTCAGTCATTGCCTCTTGCGCTGTTTTCACATTTAATTCCTTCAATACTTCGGTGGTTAAAAAATAGACAGACAGACAGACAGACAGACAGACAGACAGACAGACAGACAGACAGACAGACAGACAGACAGACAGACAGACAGACAGACAGATAGATAGATAGATAGATAGATAGATAGATAGATAGATAGATAGATAGATAGATAGATAGATAGATAGATAGATAGATAGATAGATAGATAGATAGATAGATAGATAGATAGATAGATAGATAGATAGATAGATAGATAGATAGATAGATAGATAGATAGATAGATAGATAGATAGATAGATAGATAGATAGATAGATAGATAGATAGATAGATAGATAGATAGATAGATAGATACCCGGTTCATGGAGGATCATGTTCGAAACCCTAGATTTAGATAACACGAAAAGTGCGCGGGGTAACGATACCGGACGAAAATAGGGTGAGAAGGTTGAGAGGAGAGGTTATTTTAGCCCCGAAACGAACTGGAAGGGCGGCCCTCTAATTCGCAGAGTTCATGTGGGCACCAACCGTGGTTCAAAGAACACCCGAACCCGAAAATTACGCACCGAACACGCCTCGGCGGCCGGAAACTACCTTACCAACTCTACAATTTCCACGCGACCCAGCAGATTAACCCAGTTCGCGTATATAACAGCACAAGCATAACGTCCGGACCACACAACAAACCGAAGAACACGGGAACATATGGGCTGGCCTATGCTCCCCGCTTCGTATAGCATGAAACATATATCCACGCAATAATGGCTGCGTTATCCCTTTCAGGAAGTTTGCTTCATCAACGTTTACTTCATTACAAGAGTCAGAACACTGTTTCAGCGCCTTTGGGCGTTGCAATAGCAGTGTGCATGACACAACGAAGAACGGTTGCTTGCGCGGCTTGTTGGTTCATTGCAGTTTATGCAACCGCGCAAAAGGAGCGAAATGAAAAGGAGCACATGCTACAGCTTATAACTCAGACTCATCGGGAACTTGTTTCGTATAAGTTGCTCTATATACGCTTTACGCAGAGAATCTTTTGCATACGATGTGTTAATCTACAGCCAATATCCACAGACGCAAAATACCCGCCACGGTGATCTAGTGGTTATTTGGTGTTTCACAAACTGACTCGAAGGTCACGGGATAGAGTCCCTGCCGCGAGGGCCGCATTTCGATTGAGGTGAAATGTCCGAGACCCATGTAATCAGATTCAGGGGAACGTTAAGGACAGCAGATGGTCAAACTTTTCCGGAACCCTCCACAGCAGTGTCCTTCATAATCATGTCGCGGTTTTAGGGTGCAAAACCGCAACAGATATTATTTTGGATGTCAAATCTACCTAGCTTCATTTGCACAACAAAAACTGATCATGATGTTAGATCAAGAAAGAGGCCTAGGAAGAAGACACACTCTCTTTTTTGTCGCTCACAACATGAATAAACAATTATACAAACAACTATATTGGAAACTATATTGAGCCATAAACTTAACAGGGAATACCTCGGGCCTCAGCTGAATCTGAGGACAATCTCCATCGTGACACGGTTGTATGCCCTACAAGAGCAGACAATCCACGTCACGAGCCTAAGCCGTTTTTTTTAGGACTACAAGAAAGACGACGTCCACAACAAACAGAACCGACACGCTCTATACCGTGACGACAATTCCAAGATCGCGTGTCCAACGCGCGCTCAAAGAAGCTTGACTTTTATACCCAACCTATACAAGCTACAGGCTGCATCCACAGGTTGCACCACCAGTTGACATGGAAAACCATATTCTCTCGGTTAGAAAACGTGAGGCCGGCTAAATCACAACCAGCTATCGCTGAATTTCCCACTAATTGTTTCGCCCTATACACAAACGCTTCGAGAAACCGGTTATTCTTAGCATGCTTTGGTTACAGCTTATTCCCGGACAATTTAGGACAGCCTGATAGAACTTTTAAAGGCACATCATCATGATTACATATGTGCGTAGAAGGGTTGAACAAAGCCCGTAAGCACACGTTCCTAATTAAAAAAAAATACTCGAAAATCAACTTAACCAACCTCCAACGCATTTATTTCGCGAGAATAGTCTTGATAATCAAAGTTATATCAGAGAGATAACGGGGAAAAAAACTAAGCATATCATGTAACGAGAGGTTCAATCGAAACGTATAAGCAAGCACTGTTGCACACAAAGCGAGACTCGAGCGGATCCTATAGACGGCGCGTATACATACCTTCACGATCGCATCATCGCAACTTAAAACTGGCAACAAAACCTGTGGTGCGTCGACAAACACTAACGTCCTATAAAACGTGCGCGAACGTATACCACGTACCGCACCCCAAGCGCAAACCTCGACATCACACAGCGGGGGCAACGAAAATCAATTTTTCTCCCCGAGCTTACTTTTGTTTATTTATTTTATTTGCGTGGTACAAGCACTAGTTCAAAATGGAAAGCGCGGCCATTAAAACATATGCTCCGCATACCATCCATATCAACATTGTTTCGATTTACATTTTTTTTTTTTTTGCAGCAGCGTGTCCTGTTTTTTCTAAACGAGTGATGAAGCCGGTCACAAGTAACTCGCGAAAGCAACTTGAAAGTACGTAAAACATTTGTTGCATTTCCGAATGAGCTGCAACAGTATACATCAGACCGCCGATGCGAGGAGCCGGTCCGTTCCGGCTATCGCCACGACTTATGAGGGTATACATATAATCGCTGGATAGATAAGCGGCAACTGTACACACGAGACCGGATTGATTGACGGAACATGGGAGTGGCCTTTGTCCTGCAGTAGGCGTAGCCAGCTTGTTGTTGTTGTTGTTCATGATGATGATGATGATGATGATGATGATGATGATGATGTATACGAGCGAGACAGCGAGAATGTAAGAAGCAAGAGGTCGCCGAGCGATAACCTCGATGCTGCGGAAACGATCGAAGCGGTGCTGTTGTTGGCGGAGAGTGGAAGCTTTAAAAGTACAGCCACACTCATTACAAGCTGCAACTCTTTTAAAAGTCGATTCATAAATTTAATGATGCTGACCGATTCATGAGGACAGCAGATGCCCTGGATTTTCGATTGATTGATTGATTGATTGAGTGAGTGAGTGAGTGACTGAGTGAGCGATTTAGGCGATTAATTGAACAAATGAATGAACGAATGAATTAATGATAAAATGAATGAATGAATGAATGAATGAGAGCGAGAGAAGCGTCAGAAAAAAAATTAGGGGATCTATATAAAGCTTTGCCTTTAGGAGTCGAACGCGACAGCGATACCCTGTTCTTATAGTGCGCACTTCAAACACTTAGTGCATGAAACCTTTTCGAACATGCTATGCACCCACTACGTGGCCTTAACGGAATAGGCGCACTATATAGCGTGCGTTCGTGTGTTTTGTAGTGGATCACCGGCTTTAAACCACGAAGCCATTATGATAATCGCGTGTCCTGACACCCACCGATAATGCGTGCGTGTACCACGCATTATTACTGCTTTATTTCATGTTCATATATGTATACCGAATGCGCATGTTTGTAAAGCGTGAAAGATGCTTTCACTGCACTTCCAAGCCGAGGAAGCTCTTTTCACTCTATTCACAAGCATGATAACGAACTCGCCCTAGACTATAGGATTATAGTCTTCAAGTTCCTGTCTGAGCAGCGCTTTTATACGCTTATTCTGATTGATTTGTGGGGTTTAACGTCCCAAAACCACCATATGATTATGAGAGACGCCGTAGTGGAGGGCTCCGGAAGTTTCGACCACCTGGGGTTCTTTAACGTGCACCCAAATCTGAGTACACGGGCCTACAACATTTCCGCCTCCATTTTATACGCTTATTCTAACTATAGGACTGCAACAGTGCTACTCTGTGCGATATTGTGTACTATTTTAATACGCATTCGATTAAATAGCAATTTTAAAAAAACGTTGACCATGTGGTAGAACATCCACTTGTCATGCAAACGACCAGGGTTCGATACCAACTCAGACCCAAACCACCCGAGTTCTGTCCTCACTCTGACCCAGGTTTCTTTTTTTTACTTTTACTTGCATCGTTTTGGATTTTTTCGGTCATGCATAAGATGACGATTTTTCGCTCACAACCACCGATGCCGGAATTACTGCAAGCCGAGCTCTTTAACGCAATCGCGTTAAAAACGAAATGCCGACGCTTTTCTATAGGCGCTTGCTTGCTATACGAGCGACTGCTCCTACGTAATCTGTCGCCCAGAAATATACAGTAGAGCCAGTCTTTGAACATTGTTGCCCGTGGCGACTTGAAAGAGGGGGGAAAAAGGGAGGGTAGGCAGGCTCGGGTCACAAAAACATAAACGCACAAGCTCCACAAAACAGACCGCACAACCGGGTTGCTCACGGTCTAGCGGCAGCCACCCACTTAACGCAAAATCAAGCGCCACACGAGCTTTTCCAGCAAAATCAAATTTGAACGCCACAGAAGCGCGCGCGGCGCGGAAGCAGCATAATAAATCGAGATCATTAAGACCGCAGCGCCACGTCACCGCGACGTTACGCCACGGGTCGAAAGTACAGGGGGGCCGTATAATTTAACAGTTTATACCCGGTACAAACCGCACGGCGAAAAAAAAAACTGGTCCGCATATATATTACATTCCACGAGGCTGTCATTAACGCATGACGTTGCGGCCGTATTCCCTGTAGCCTTCCTCCGGAAGCACTTTTACCATCATCCCTCAACGAAGCCGTGCGTGTTAGCACATTTAGCTCAGAATTTATCGTCATTATTTATCTCGTTTCGTTCCCGTGCAGAGCGTTATAAAAGTACAAGCAACCGAAAATTGCTGCACCGAGCAGAAAAATAATGCGCGCATCCTATAATGCGCACCCACCACGGCTGGCCGCGCTTGTTTTGTATTATTCAAAACGGGCCCGCCAAGCGCGCCAAAAACCGTGGATTACGCGCGTAATTTACATATTTGATAGCGCTAATTACCTTCCCGCCCGAAAATGCCCCGCGGCCCGTTAATTTCGGCTTCTACCGAATAGCGCGATTCAAAAAAGTCGTAATGATAAAAAAAAAACCACGCAAAAGCGAGAGTTGGTCGTTGCGGTCGCTTGGGAACTGCGCGAAGGAAAAAAAAATTGAGAATATTACATATCAGCGCCACTGGCACCGTTCGACTATACCGTGGCAGGAGAAGCACACAGAGTTATCCATAATCGGGAGCCGTTATCCATTTATCCGCTAGAGCGCGCTCGTTGCTTGAGAGATGCGCCACTTCGGTGCATCTATACGGGAGGCAAGCAATGACGTCGTCTTGGTCTATCCACAATGTATATGCGCAGCAAGCGAGCGCAGCGTTTCACCGCGCATTATGCGCAGCCGCAAGTTACCGGTGCTGTACGTGAGAGAGAGAGAGTGAGAGTGAGAGAGAGAGAGCACACTGATTGATTGATTGATTGATTGATTGATTGGTTGATTGATTGATATGTGGGGTTTAACGTCCCAAAACCACCATATGATTATGAGAGACGCCGTAGTGGAGGGCTCCGGAAATTTCGACCACCTGGGGTTCTTTAACGTGCACCCAAATCTGAGCACACGGGCCTACTTCATTTCCGCCTCCATCGGAAATGCAGCCGCCGCAGCCGGGATTCGGAGAGAGAGCACACCTTACGTGGAATGATCACGATGCCTACGCACGGCCAGCTACGCTTTGTACTGGGCGGACTCCTGAATGCAGAAGCCCAGCGGCATAGCTGACCTTCTTCCTCGGTGGGCTAGTTCATGCTGGTCATATACAATAACAATTGCAGAGATTTAACCTACCAAATTCACGATATGATTACGAGGGATATCACAGGAGATGGCTCCGTCGCAGTATAGAGGGCTCCGGAAATTTCGTCCAGCTCCACGGGGTTCTTTAACGTGCACCTAAAACTCTAAGCACACGGGCCCGAAACACTTTCGCCTCCATCGAAAATGGGGCCGCCACGGCCGGGATTCGATGACGCAACCTTGGGATCAGCAGTCGAGCGCTATAACCACTAGACACCCGCGACGGGGCTTCGAGCTGCAGAGACCATTGTCCTGTTGAAGCTGGACTGGAAAAGTGTGATGATGATGATGATGATGATGATGATGATGATCCTTGACACTCTGGCGCACACCCACAAAGGGGGATCGGCCAAGAACCGGGCGGCAGGATCTTAACTAAAAGGCTAATGGTTTTTCAAAGAAAACGTAATTTTGGGCTGAAAAAATATATATATATAGAAAGAAAAGCCGAAAATCGAAAAAGGAGTATATCTGAGCAGGGAGCGATGCAGGCCATCAGATGCGATTTGAGACAGAGTTAATGGTGGGTCTAAAATGATATATATATATATATATATATATGTACATATAAATATATATATATATATATATATATATATATATATATATATATATATATATATATATATATATATATATATATATATATATATATATATATATATATATATAATATATATATATATATAGGCAGATTAACATGGCAATCGCTTTGTTTCAATTATGTATTCAAATACCGCAGAGCAGACGTCCCTGTGGCTATAACCGAATTTAATGCTGCCAAACGACAAAATTACTGCCACATTTAATTCTAATCCCAATTTTTCAAGTGGAGCTACCAGGTATCTTTCCGCTGATGAGAATACCGGCGACAGAACAAAAAGAAGTGATCTATCGTTTCCATTTCTTCGCAAGTCTGACATAAAGGTGACGCCTTTAGACCAACTTAATGCAAATAATAATTCAGTTGAGGAATTCTGCAACGCAATCTTGTAAATGTAACTTCCAAGTGCCGTGTTACACACCACTGTCTATTGCAGCGGCATCTTAGATGTGCGAAATCTCGATATTTATCCAATGAGTAGCAGTCGTATTCACGCAAACAAGTGTGAAGAACGTGCGGTGTCACGTTTTAGCACCCTCCTCCTCGTCGTCATCTTCTTGACCAAGGAATTCAACATTGTAAACCAGTTTTGCACCTTTAAGAGTACTTTGCGTCTCAATAACTAACACCCTTATTGTAGGGTGTTGTTAGTGTGCCTATATCTAACACCTTTATTGTAGGGTGTTATTAGTGTATCTATAACTAACACCCTTATTGTAGGGTGTTGATAGTGTGTCTATATCTAACACCCGTGTTTAGGGTGTTATTATTGTACTTATAACTAACACCCTTATTGTAGGGTGTTGTTAGTGTGTCTATAACTAACACCTTTATTGTATGGTGTTGTTATAGTGCCTACAACTAACACCCTTATTGCAGGGTGTTAATTATAGACACACAAAGCACCCTCAAAGGTGCAAGATAGTTTACAGCGAACGGGCAGCGTAAGCGATCAAAACAGGGAGCAACGTTTATAGCATATGCTCAATCACGCATCGTAAACGAAATGGTAAGCCTAGAAACTATAGACCACAACGAAGTGACATAGCTTCGAAATGCCAGGTGCTTGGACTTAATGCGTTCGGAAGACAGCAAACGCGTTAAGCTTCTGTGAACGTATAGGTCAAGCCCGGGATAAAAAAAAAAAAAACTAACGAAGAAAGGAAACCGTATAGGTCCTATAGACGAGCCTCTCGATCACGAACAGCCTACACCGATCCCTCGTAAATTTCGCCATCGTATACAGCGTATAAACCAATGCGCATATATCACATGAGTCGTACATGACACATACAGAATGCACGAAATGATACAAGCAGTAGCGCGATCGCATAAGATGTCGTTAAAGAGATTGCTCGCGTAGAAACACGACACTGGTCAAGGTAAAAGGGTAAATAAAGCAGGAAACTCCGCTCGCAAATCATGTCCGCGCGTAATTGTGACCGATGCAAAAACGACATTAAGGTAAGTCGTCTGAAGCTGAGAAATTTCGTTACGGAACGTAAGTCACGCCGCATTAGGGTTACTCGCTTCGAATTACCACCTAGCTCAGCTGAATTCGAAGTTCAACGGAAACGAGATACCGACAGTACGATGAATATCATCGTATAACGATATCGAACGAAAGCGGCACAAAATGAACGAACAAATAAATAAATTAGGCGGAAGCGAGCTGCGGTCGCTATCGTTCACACCCCCCTACTTATTGCAATATATGGCTATGAGATAGGCACAGGGCGAAAACCCGCGTTGAAAAATTGGTCTCCGAACGCCCTCAAGCCCTGTAGAGTATAGAAATTCCAGAACAAAATTGGCCAAGCAGTACCCACCTACCCTAAAGAAAGTAAATAAAGTGAAGGCGCAATGCAATGGAAACATAGAAAGCAGATAGCGAGAATTAGGAAGAGGGGAAAAAAATGACTACGTTTGCGAAGCAGTGGAGGCATCAGACTGTCTGATGTACACAGTATACGGTCAACAAGTAAGAAACGCTTCCGAGTAAGCTGATAGTGAGAAGCAGGAGCACGATGCAAAAGAAAGAGACAGCAGCGGACTGCGTTTAGAGAGCACAAGCGAAGGCGTCGGCTGCAGCGGTGAGGCGTCGATAGATCACCGCTAGCGAGCGGCTATAGAAACAGCGGCAGGTGTGAGAGTTGGCCGTAAGTATATTATACGATGTCTGGCCGCGGTATATACTCCCGCATAGCGTCAGCTGACCCCTCCCCCACCCCTTACACCTCTTCCAAGCTCTGGAAACTACTCGCGAAGCTGTAATTTACGTCGAGCCGCTATAAATTAAGTCTTTTGGACGCTCGTCTCGGGAGGCCATGTGGCCATCGTGTCTATATACTGCTGCATGTCGTTTTCTTTTTTTTTTTACGGTTATGCCGATGCTGTTAATGATAGAGTTGCTCCTACGAGCGCACATTTGTTTTCCCTCGTAGAGGAACAAGCGTCCGCGAAGTTATAATCTACACGCTCCGTTTCGATATCGGCGTTTACATAAGCGGTGTACAGTTTTGGCACCTTCCTGTGGCAGCCAAGCGCGTTCTGTACAGCGTTGATGCATGAGGAGCTATTCTCGCCCGCACGATGGACGTTATTAGCTTGCATAGTGAGTCTACAAGATGAAAAAAAAATGTTATGTCGAGTGTGTATACCTGTGTGTGTGGTTTTCGGGAGCGTTATTTGAGATCTTCATTACGCGTGTTGCATCGACGTAGTTGTTTTCACCTGCGTACGCTGAATATAGCACACGCAAGCACCACCTGGATGCATGCGTTTTTTAGCAGCATGAAGTATATAGGCTACGACGTATACATGCGTTAGCGAAATGTATACGTAAAGGCACGTTCGCTACACCTGTTTGTATTAAGCATGCACTACTGTTATTGATGAAGTCTTACAATAAGATTGACACCAGTATACGCGGACCTATAGGCACTATCATTCATTAAGAAAATACGCGGCACTTCGTTATCTAATACTAACGATATGTACTATATGGTGGACAGGACATGAGGCATCCGGAGCCATACTATAGCCACAATTAAACTTCGCGTCGCCCATCCCCTACTGTACATGTTTTGCGCATTACTTACGCGGGCCGTAATAGCAGCACATGGCTTACGCTGGCGTTTATTATTTTATTAGACGTAAAATTAGTCAAATGACGTCCGGCCAAAAACAGCAACCAGCTACGGATTACTGTGTGCGCCCTAATTATCGCAACCCGCGTCACTAAAAATGTTGTGGACAACTCGATATATTGCCATTTACTGAAGACAGCGCTACTGAACAGCGGTTAATCAATAGCGATGGCATCACTGACGAACACTCGCATATCACTAGCCAACTTTAGATGTGTTTTAACCGTCTTAGCAAATATGAGTAATCATTTAGCCAACACTGGCCGACATTAGCCACGGTTTAACTAAGACTATCCATTATAACGACACTAAGCACGGCAGATTTCAGCCATCTTCAACCGTCATTACATGCCACTAACCCAGCATGAGTCAACGACACTAACGAACGTGAGCCAGTCCTCGTCAGCCATGCCGGTATGCGAGTATAATTACGGTTCATAAATGTTGCAATACATAGGTATTCAACGCACTACATCGCAGAATGCGGGTAAAGGTCGCCCACGCAGTGATTATCTTTTTATCGGGGGCAGCTGCGCATTATAGTGTTGGGAAGACGGAGGAAGAAGCAGCGGAGTTAGTGTCATTGCCCTCCTCCATTCCGTCCTCCTGACTATGGTGCCATTTACTACTACTAAGCATACTATACTCAACAAGACTGGGCTAACTGCCAGTTGGGCATGTTGGTATAAGTTCACGACGAAACGCGCGTCAAAAATACAAACACTCAGAAAGGACACAAGACGAGCACTTTACACAGGACAGAAGTAAGCGCTCGTCCTGTGTCCTTTCTGAGTGTTCGCACCTTTTGGCGCTTGTTTCATCAAGACTGGGCTACGCCGCTTTGCTCTCTTGAACTCCCTCTTCGTCCTCTTCACCTACCGTTCCTCTCCCACCCCATGCTATATTACACTATGTCATATCCTATACTATACAATACGATGCTATGTCTGCTCTCTTCTTTCTCTTTTTTTTTCTGTGTCAGTGATGAAAAGAGAGAAAGAGATCTTTCGATCTCGTTCTCTCATCTATCACAGTTATTCCATACCACGCCGGACAAATCGGCGCACGCCTTCTAAGAGCGAAGCAAAAGATGAAGAAGAGGACGAAAAAAAGCGCGAGCTGATTCGCGCTAATGACAGCTTCCAGGTCACGCCAAGCGGCATAACGAAAAGCTTAACAGCTCCGCTCCGAAAAGGTTCACCCATCCTTTCAGAACTTCAAACGCCCGCCCTGGGTTGTAACCCCGCGGGTCACGCTTGCGACCTTGACTTGGGCCAGTTATCCCTGGCGTCGCGTCTCCGCCTAAAAGCGGTCGCAACAGCTCTGCTCAGACGGCTTTCTTTTGCCATAGACTTTATCCCTCCCGCTGAAAACGCGGCTCATCCATCAATCACACTTCTCGTACTTTGAGGTTTTTCAGAAACGGGCCGGTTCGGTGTATACACGCGAGCCGAAAAACGGCTGCAGGATCGGCATCACGTCGTGAGCAAAAGGGAGGCAGAGAGGTTACGTCGCATGGGCTGCTGCACGTACGTATTAATTTAGAGTGTTCGCGCCGCCTTTGCAGCCGCCGCCAGGGTTGCCCCTTTGCGTTATCACCAAAAGCAACAATACACGACGAAGTTGATGATGACGAAAAACAAGAAGAGATGGTAGCCGAAAAAAATAACCCTTGGTGCTCATGTATATAGATATTCAACAGATGCGCAGGCCAAGGGTCCAGGCCACGGGTGGAGACCAGGCGCGCGTCAAGGAGAGGAGTTAGGCGAGAGGTTAGAGAAACGTTGGTTATGTCCGCGGTCGCAAACTATAACGTGAAAGGTGGGGGGGGGGGGGGAATGGAGAGGAGTGTTTAAGCCGGAGAGGAGGTCAGTAGGATGCTACACGCGGTGTTTCGAGGCTTCGCGAGCAACGCAGCTTGCCTGCCTGCCTGCCTACCCGGGCGGTGTTGCGGCCGTCATACTGCTCGCTGCTCACCGGGCGTTTCTCAGAACGCGTCGCGATTTCCTGGCCTCCTCCTTCCTCTCTGTCTTTCTCAGTTATAATTTACGGCCCGGTCCCCTCGTCCTCCTTCACCCCCCTCTCCTCTCGGCGCTAACACTTTTGCGCATCTCTGGTAGGCGATTTATGCGATCATGTATTAAACATCACTACCGCGGACGCCTGAACGCTGCCCCGAATCAAAGGAAAAACCAGATAAAAAAAAGAGAAGAGTATAGGCAAATAGATTAGAAGCACGCGGCAGCAGCAGTAGCAGCAGCAGCAGCAGCAGCAGCAGCAGTATACGGTCTGGAGAGCTGCCACGTTGCATTATATGTTAGCCCCGACGAATGAACACCGCCACACAAATATGGGAAGCGACGGGGATGCGTTTGGCTGATGGAGCTGAGCGCGATCGAAAACCGCCTGTTGACCCCCATCACTTACGCCAAAACAGAATGAAAAAAAAAAACACGAGCTCTATCTGCGATCGCGCTAAGGTGAAAAGCACGTTACGCGTGAGCTCGAAATATTGGTTGATCGATATATGGGGTTTAAGGTCCTAAACCCACCGTATGATTAAGAGAGACGCCGTATAGTATAGTGATGTGCGCCCAAATCTGAGCACACTGGCCTACAGCATTTTCGCCTCCATCGAAAACGCAGCCGCCACAGCCGGGATTCGATCCCGTGACCTGCGGATCAGCAGCCGAGTACCATAGCCACCTGACGACCACGGCGAGATGAAATGACGATTCAGTACACTATAAAACGAAATAAAACACTCCTTGAGTCTTTTCTGTTTGATTCACAGGAGGTGTCATACGAAGATGTGCTCACCCCGCCGCAGTGGTCTAGTGGCTATGGCCTCGGCTGCTGACCCGCAGGTCGCGGGCTCGAATCTCGGCTGCGACGGCTGCGTTTCCGATAGAGGTGGAAATGTTGTAGGCCCGTGTGCTCAGATTTGGGTGCACGTTAAAGAACGCCAAGTGGACGAAATTTCCGGAGCCCTCTACGGCGTCTCTCATAATCATATGGTGGTTTTGGGACGTTACCCCACATATCATCATCATCGCGAAGATGTGCTTCCGAATATGAATAGTAAACGAAGACGAGAAGCACTGGTTACCACAGCTGGCTAAATGTCGAAGCAACTAACCCAATTAGTAAAAGCGAGACGTCAATTTACGCCCCAACAATTTCGCATAACGAGAGGCGTTCATCAAACGCACGCGCATTAACTGCCGTCGCCCCCACCACGTTACGTTAGATTAGGCGAGTTAACGTTCACCGCTACAGGCCACAGCGCGCACCACGCCTAACGTTGACGGCTATAACGTCGAGGGCGCCCCTTAACCCCCTTATCGCCAACCAACGACGACAACCTCGTTGCGGAAATGAAATACCGCTCCGTTTAGCGTTACGGCGCTACGCTCCGGTAGCTCACTCGCGCGATCGTACACACAGCGTTACGGAAACGCTATATGTATACACTGCAATACCTGCAGGCACCTCCCCGCAACCACGTTTTTTTTTTTTTCGAGCCTGCAATGCCGTATCATTCCGTGGTTAGTTTCCATAAAAATAGGCCGCCGGAGAAAACGACGTGAATGCACAAAAAAAATAAAAAAATCACCGCCGCTGTTCAATGGGAACGGGCAGCAACGGCAAAAATCGGAGCTACGTCAAAATGTACATACACCAGGCCTAAAAGGTGCCTTGTTTCTATCGCTGTTTCGAGAGATAAGGGACTAAAATGTGATGACTGTCGCAAGAGTGCAGCGAAAAGAAAAATAAAAGTTCAGTAAAGCTACGCAACGGAAAGGGCATGCCACATCAGAGACATGCGAGATTTATGGGAGTGTGGGAGGAGGGGCTAATAGAAGTACCTATCTGCCAAGGCGCTCCTCTAGGGGGCTACGGTTGCAATCGTGAGCAAGAGCGCGTGGTGTCGGGTTGGTATATATGTATTAGCTTGATTGATTGATTGATTGATTGATTGATATGTGGGGTTTAACGTCCCAAAACCACCATAAGATTATGAGAGACGCCGTAGTGGAAGGCTCCGGAAAATTCGACCACCTGGAATTCTTTAACGTGCACCCAAATCTGAGCACACGGGCCTACAACATTTCCGCCTCCATCGGAAATGCAGCCGCCGCAGCCGGGATTCGATCGCGCGACCTGTGGGTCAGCAGCCGAGTACCTTAGCCACTAGACCACCGCGGCGGGGCTGTATATATATGTATTCGCATATCTAGTCATATCAGAATACATAGAATTCGAAACCAGCGTGCGTGAGAACCATTCCGACGGCAAAAATTGCGGTCGTAGCTTTAGAGATATAGGAAAGGAAATCGTGTGCAAGTACGACACTGTACAAAAAGACAGAATGACCAAAAACAAACACACACGCGAAAACCCACGGAAGCGAGAGATAAAAAACTCGCAATCATCATAACGCACAGTCGTACAAAAAAAGTGTGCAAAAAATAAAATCTGCAAGAACGTCGAGATACGAAGGAGGGGGCAGGGCAGTTAAAACAAAAGATAATTGGATCGTATATCAATGTAGTTTGTGAACACGTAACGCAAAATGAAAAAAAAAAGAAGGTCGGGTGTGACAGAACATCAGGGAGTGGACAACGTTTCAAACAAGCAACCCTGTACCGCTATGGGTAATGACAACCGCAGAGGGTTGTGTATGCGGGAATTGGGAAGACAACAGGCGCAAAAAAAGGGGGAAGCACTTCTGCGGGACTACGCACAAAAACCATCATTCTAACGAGGTCCACGCTCGACTCGTTCCTGCGTGCCGACGTCGGTTGGGGACGCTGCACCGTCGGCCCTGCAACATTGCGCCACAGTGTCTGAGTATAAAAGGTAAAACAAAAATAGGCATATAACAGAAAACGCGAAAGTTTTAATTGCGTATACAGCTAAGCGAGCAAACATTATGCGCGATTTATACTTATAAATATGACCTGTACCATGTTTTCGGCTGGGCTTAGTTCTGCGGTAGGCCGACGCGATTGCGAAAAAAAAAATAAAAAATCTAGCTCTCTTTCCCCCCCTTCGTAGCTTTTCGTCGGAGATGAAAATTACGTTTCAATGTTCTCTACGACACGACCCTGCTTTTTTTTCTTTTCTTTTTTTTATTTGCGATTAACATAACACCGACGTCCATATCTTTCTCTGCTCTGTCCAACATCTAAAAAAAAGGGAAAAAAACAAGACAAAGAGAAAACGAAAGATAACGAGCAGCAGACAGCCCTCATTGCGTAGGGAATACCATCGTACAAACGCTCTGTAGCGTGGCCCCAGTCCGTTATAGGGAGATATATAGAATTGCCACGCCGAGGAACAACGCACCTATCTCTACAACGCCTACAATTTTCTCTGTTATCTCTTCCTCTCTCTCATTTCGAGCGCTGTTTTACTATCTCGTGTTTAAAAGAAAACGTCACAAAAAAATACGCGTATCAGCTACCAACTCGTACGGACAGCGAGAGAGTTGAGCACGTGGCTGTTGTCGATGTGAAAAAGAGAGAGTGAAAGGAAGAATGTACGCCTTTACACAGCGAAAGAACGAATTAGATGGAGAGGAGGGAGAGAAGAGCGGACGTGTCTGTGTGCAAAACGTGGCATGCGCATTCGCGAAGCGTAGTACAGCTGGTGTTATATAGGCCAGTTAAATACGCGGTATGCCACCCCTCAAACAGCCTCCTTGCCTAAGCACCGTCAAATCTTTCATAATCTTTCTTTCTTTTCTTTTCTGTCTATTTTTCTTTCTGCACTAACTACACCCGTTCCCCCTTCGGGGCAATTTCTATTATTTATAGTGTTGCGCATAGGCCAAGATACGCGCGTACGTGTGCGTACGTTCATTGGTATAGTTCGGCTAAAAAGGTTAGAATGAAAGCGGCCGGCTCTGCAGTGTGAAAACAAATCTTCAGAAATCACAAAAAAAGGAAAAAAAAAGGCGGAGGCGGAGCGACCAGTTTGTTTTCTAGTCTATCAACACGTCAAACGCAGCTACCGCGAGGAGCGGCCAATCCAGAAACACAAGATTAGATAAACAAAAACAAAAAAAAACGGCGGCGTACTGAACATTGACTATGCGAGTCCACGAACGATTTCAGTTAGAAAACCGCTGAAGGCACGCCGAGAATCGCGGAGAGGGCGAGAAGGGTGTTTAGGCGGGGGGGGGGGGGGTGCGTGCGGAAGTTAAAAGCATGGCGGTCCATTGTTCATTTTGCTTTCGCAGCAATCTCGCAAGTCGTTACAGTTACGCAAGCCCGCACCAAACAAACAAACAAAGGTAAGACCCAACGCGCTAGCTCTGAGTTCGAAGCAAAAATAAAACACCTCGCATTCGTTTTGGCGCTATCTCGAATAGCCTTTCCTTCTTGTAATGGCTCTTCCTTCTTCTTCCCCGCTCTTCTTCATTCTGTTCTCTCGTAGAAAAACCAAGGCACTGTTTCAAACTTTGTGAAGATGGAAGCACAAGGAGTCAAACAAGAGAATATAAATAAAACGATGCCACCAACGGCGCCGCGCAGAACATTATGGATGCGTTTTAGACCACGAGTCGGTAACTAAAGAGCAACAAAAAAAAGGGGGGGGGGGGGTATCGCGGTTCTACAAAACTTCTTGCTTCTTCTGGTTCGCCCGCTCGATTACCTTCGATTCTTCTTGTTTGTTTGTTTGTTTGTTTGTTTGTTTGTTTTCCGCCTCAAGCAGTGCTCTAGCAAGGCAAAGTTTGTTCCGAGGAGGGCGAAACGCGGGCGAGGGGGAGAGGAGATGGAAGAGTGGGCACGGCCGACACGGCGGAAGGAAGCAACGAGTTAACGCAGCCTCGACTCGCGCAACATCGCAAACAACAACAGCGCCCCCGCGGTGAAGGGCTGACAAAAAAAAAAAAAAAGAACGCCCCGCTCTAAAACTGACAACTGAATGTTGCTTCTGGACAGAAAGAAAGGAGTAGAGAGCGAGCGCTAAAGAGGAGAACGCAAAATAGATAAACAGCCTAATGCGTAGTGCTACCGGGGTGCACATTGGATTAAAAATATAGCCAAAGCAAAAAAAACTATTGAAATAGATAAAGAAAGAGGGGGAGAACAGAGACCGAGTGATGAGGTCGGGGTAATAACTAAAGCGGTGAAACAACTAGGACCAACCGCACGCGTAATGTGCATTCAGAAAAAGTATGGATAACAGGAGCAGCGCGACCTGCCCGGCGTTGCAGAGAAGCCAGCGTGCAGGCAGAGCAAGCGGGATAAAACAAAATGGCAACAAGTAAATTAAAACAGTGACTCCTCAAAGAGCACGCCAGTGTACGCCTAGGCGCCGCAACTCAAATCCGTATCGCACGATCGTTGCAATTCTCCACCACAATTAGTTTAATGACCTGGTTTCTTTCTCTTTTGCTGTTTTTTTTCCTGCCCTTCGCGGCCTTTTCCACGCCTCCCCCACCCCTACCCTCTAACACAGCCTACCTACACCTTATTCTTATTTGTCGTATTTCACTCCTCTTTACAAAACTAACTTCTACTCCCTTGGAAGCATTCCTCTCTTTTTTGATGACGTCGCGTTTAATCACTCTTTCGCGGTAGTGAAGCCCACTTCGAACGTAGAAGTGAGCAATAAAACTGAGAATGGGGGTGAGTGAGGAGGGTAATAAGGGTACGCAGTTCAGATGAAAGAGCGGTCGGGCGAGTTATGCATCGTTCCAGCCGCTTTGTTTCGGTTTTCGTCCCGAGCTCGGCATTAACGGCCTTTATATTAGCCTCCTTCATCACAAACGCGCAGTAAACTCAGGCTGAACTCTTTTTTTCCTTTTTTTTCTGCTGTACCCAACACGCCCGTTCACTTCACTTCATTGTATTCGACGCGCTTAGAAAAAAAGAAATGTAGACAAAAAGATCTTCTGCCATGTTGTTTGTTAGGTGCCTGTTTATACAGGCACCTTATCAAACTACGCCGCGGATAATAGTTGTTGCGTAGTTGTTCTTTGTTTAGATGCAAATAAAGCGCGGCGTGAGGCTTTAATTATAATTATTGGAATTCCTTCATTCCAACATCACTCCACGCCGAGGTGCATTAAGGGAAAAGGGAAATAGTGACGCGCCCCGCCGCGGTGGTCTAGTGGCTAAGGCACTCGGCTGCTGACCCGCAGGTCGCGGGTTGAAATCCCGGCTGCGGCGGCTGCATTTCCGATGGAGGCGGAAATGTTGTAGGCCCGTGTGCTCAGATTTGGGTGCACGTTAAAGAACCCAGGTGGTCGAAATATCCGGAACCTTCCACTAAGGCGTCTCTCATAATCATATGGTGGTTTTGGGACGTTAAACCCCACATATCAATCAATCAAATAGTGACGCAGGAGAGCATGGAGGAGAGAATGCGTCTACCGTTCCAGTTTAATATACCTCCGCCACTTCTCGTATTTTCCTTAATATACGCTCCTTTTTTGTGTGGTTTAGGGAAAGGGTGGTGTGATGGAGTAAAGCTAGCTTTTTAATTAACTCGACTTTTTCTTTCTCTCACTGGGCGACGTAAGCGTCATTCAGTGACCTCCACTCTGATTGTGGACCGCATTGCCGACTGGGAGTAACTGCCTCCGTGCCCGCGAATAGCGTTCCTGCTTTCCCATTCCTCCTAGCGTTTTCTGTTCTTTCTCTCCGATTTCCCTTCCCCGTGTAGGGTAGCAAACGGGGCACAACCTGGTTGACTTCCTTTATTCAATATACTCTGCCTCTCTCTCTCTTACGGACCGGATGGGAATACAGTGTTGCGTGTGAAACACTGCGCCGCTGATGAAACCATTGAACGTGTTTTACGTCAGCACCCTCAGTACAGATCTCACAGACAGTCCCTCTCAGATGCGTTAACGTGACTCGAGGAGCAGCCACTTTCTGAGAAATCAGTCTTACAATGCCGGAATGATCGAGCTTCGCGCCTGAAAGCGTCCGAGGCGCTGTCGAAGTTCCTGCGAGCGACCCACCTCGTTGAACGATTGCGAAACTTCCGAGCGTGTGTTTGCGTGTGAATTTGTCCATTCCTCATTCCTGTCTTCCTCCCATTTTTTTACCTCCCCATACCCCTTTCCCGAATGTTGGATAGCCAGCCATGTAATTTATATTTCCGGTTACCCTTCCCGCCTTTCCACATCACATCTTTCTTTCGTACGGCCGGACACTGCAGGATACATTAAACAGTGCTCTGCATTCACGTTTATTCTATTTTTGCCAGTTTGTCTCCTTAGTTTGTTCAATTTTTCTTTGCGGAACTACAGCGCTTACACGTCTGCGTTGTCACGTCATACGAAAATAAATGATTATAATGATTATATATATATATATATATATATATATATATATATATATCTATATATATATATATATATATATATATATATATATATGATCTAACACACAATAATACCAAGGAATGTATAGGGGACGTTATTAGAACAAATGTAATGTAAATAAGAAAGAAAAGTGGCTGAAAAAATAACCAGCCGTGAGCAGGAACACTGTGTCAAAGCAAGGAAAAACGAGCCCTTGGGTATACAATTCTTTCCCTTATATATATATATATATATATATATATATATCAATTAACAAATTACTACATTGCAAGTTACAACACAGTCACACTTAATGGCAGCTGAGAAGGTTTGACAAAAGAGAGATTTCACAAGATACGAACAACTATATATACCAAAGAACCACAACAATATAAAAAGTCTCGCTGTGTACTGACATCGTATAGATTGCTACGTCGTTTGAGACAGTCCATTAAACGGATTTGCGGCAAACAATAAATACAGATACAATGTTTGTAACTCCATTGTATTCTCGACCCAGGTTGACGAGCTGACTGTTCCTATAAACGGCAGTTCCATCCATCTCTTAAAAGGAGACACCTCGCGAGCAGTGAGAAATTTTCACGCGTTGAAAATTTAGTTTTTCACCAATTTTCATGGCCCCTCCTTGTTACGTACACGCCACTCTGTAGGCCTAAGGTGAGCTCAGCGCTGACGATGAGTTCCTCGACTCGACTTCCCTCGATGAGCTCCTCGGCTCGACTTTCACCCTTCACTTGGCAGAGTTCACCACTGCGCCACCACTCGGCTGAAAATGACGCTGCGCTACTCAACAGTTGCAGCAGACTATCGTTGATATTCATTGATTTGCCGTGCCGAAGGATGGCGATTCCATCGGCTTTCTCAAATGAAGGCGAAGTGTTGAGTGAAGAGAGGTTCTAGAATACGGGGGTAAGTCTGATCAACCCCAAAACACCGACAACGCTGGAGCGGTGCGCATGCGCATAACTATTTGATTTATCCCTAACTACTCAAACTTGGGTAATTTATTAACTTACCTTATTTTGTGAGCGTCACGCGACAGGAAGCCTTGATAGGTAGCAGCGGGAGAAGAAGCAGCTAGACAGAAAACCAACAAAGAACGCCACTGGTTGTATTCAATATATATAAAAAAAACTTTCCCTAACTAGTAGTCATGTTTACGATAAGTAAGAAATAAAGAAGGAAAACTAATAGAACGCGCCGCCTGTGCAGCAAGCGGGGACGGCGAGATCGATCAGCTGCCAGAAAAGCTGCCCCGCTGCGCTGGAATATATGCATTCTTTGCCTGATAAAGTATCTGTCATCACTTCATTAGAAAATTAATTGCGCACTCTACGCGCCTTCTGCGCGCCCACCTGTGGGTGACGTTTGATAAAACGGTTAACCACGCTCGTTTAACATGTGTAAGGGACGTGACTATTACTACCATTAGCTATTTACTGAGAAGGAGGTATCATTTTTCATGCGAATACAGCAAATATATGTCGGTAAGATAACGCTCTCATTTACAACATTCGGCGGTTCACAGAAGTAAAAGAGTTCAGCCCATGTGCCTCGCAGATGGCTTTTACAGCGGAAACTGGTGGTTTTCAACGTAACCACTGCCTAAGTGCTGCTATGACTTTGAGCGACTCACAAAAGACGCACGTGCAAAGCCACCACCATGAATGGGCCAATGTTAAACGAATGTATCGGTAATAAAGTATATCCCGACGTGAGTAATTAGTAAGGTCACAAACGCCGCATACGCAAACGCAATCATTTTCGTGCATAAGCGTTCATGTCACACTGTTCATTACTAAGATAAAAAATACAACACATCAACGGTACAGCCCAATATCGCAACGAGCAACGCACCCGTAAAAACACGCTAATCTTATAGGAATTGTAAAGAACAGAGGGCTCCGTGGAATGCCCGTCGCAATACCGGCGGTTTCTCGTGCGGTATACCATACTGTTCAAACTTTGCACGTCCTCACCTTTCACGCCGGCTCTGGGAGGCCGGCGCACTATAAACATGTAAAACCCATCTTCAATTTAATATTCCTAGCTTATTGAGATGTTTGACGACGTATAGCTATGCGAACGCAGACATATCTACCTAACCGTTTCGTGTTTCTTGTCGCACGAGACCCCTTTTCCGATACGGCCACGCTACTGTAGTATTTATATATAGTGCTCCACTGCTGACTTACAGGACACGGGTTCGAATCTAAAACCGTGGCGGCCACATTTTCAGTGGAGGCGAAAATACTCAAGGCCCGCGGACTTAGATTTAGAAAGAGAGAGAGAAGAATATAAGAAAAGTAAGGAAGTTTACTAAACTAAGTCCAGTTTGCTACTCTACACGGGAAAATGGGAATGAGGGAGTAAGTAAGAGGGAAAGGAGGAGGAG